>PVIU01015973.1:0-46472 GCA_004026605.1 Ondatra zibethicus
ATATACAATCTCCTCAGATTGCATAATATTTATTACTCATATGTAAATTTTCAGGGATGTTCATTTGAATAATCAATTGTTATTCCATTCCTTGGAAAAGACTATTTCTCCTACACTCAATATTATATATTTACATTTAATTCCTTTTATAATGTTGACATCTCATGGTCTTTCACTGTCAATATTAGCATGTCTAATGTTTTCCTCATTCAGCTCATATGTAGGCAGTTAGATTGATGAAACTTCATGTGTGTAGCTTATTAAATGTCTAGGAGACAAAAAAAGCTCTTAGCAAACTCTTATCAACTGTCCGTTATAATCTTTTTAATCCCTAATCCATAATGCTTCCAGATCTTTAGGTGTACAAGATGTTTTGTAAATGTATCTCTTGGAACTGGTTTCCACAACTCTACATGTTGACTGGCTGAGGCTTTCAAACAGCAGTTTTCTTGATAAGAGTTGAGGAGTGCAGATATGTTTGGATATAAGGACACATACTTAAATTCATTCTTTTTATACCAGTTTTAAGAAGTATGTATTTATGGATCTATTTAATTTTGTAATATCATTTACTATTTATCCTCTGTGTTGGTAAAAAGGAAGGAGTAACTCATAACCTACCATTTTGGAGGCAGACATTTATGCAGAATTGCTCTTGGGACATTAATTTATCATTATTAAGCCAATGTTATATAAATGTTATAATTTATGGCATAAATTAAGTAGATTCTGTTAAATTTTAATCTTAATTAGTTTAATTATTATCTTTGTCCTTGACTGTCCCAAGACATTACTGCTGGCTTTCGTGTTTGGTAGAAAATATGTAACTAATGAACTTCTCTCTACAGAAAAGTGGAAAACTGATTAGTAAAATTTAGTTAGGTTTAAAATATAATTCTTATTCTTAACAAATCTTTGATACTAATACTTCAGTATTGATGGGCATAATTTCCTACTAAATATTTAAAACCCAAGTAATGTAACTAAAGAATTTATTTTCAAATTTTGTTTGAATTTAATGCATTAAATTTATATTTAAATATCTACATGCAATTGACTAGTGCCATCCACACTAGAGTTCATACTGAGTTTTTTAATTCCGGCCATCTGTCATATTATCTAGTCTTTAAAATAAATGATACTTTTATGATTTATTTCCTCATTAAATTACTAAGATGATTAATTTCCCATGGATTGCCATGAGTTGACATGACTTAAATAATAAAAACAATAGAAAGTATTAGGTCATGGGAATTCCTTTTTGATGTGCTTCACTAAGAAAGTTTTACTGTCCAGACTTTAATCACAGCCAGTAAAAGTCACCTGTTTTCTATAAACTCTCTGTTGCTATTTATCTGTTAGACCCTTTACCATGCCCCAATCAAAGCCCAGAGGAAGTTTACTTCAAAAATTGCCTAGAGAACTGTAGTTGAATATCTAAATAATTTCAGTCTATGTGTGGAGTGAAATCACAATACTCAATATGGAAAATGCATCGGAGAATCCAGTTGAGGCAGGTGCATTCTTTTATAGAAGATATAGACAGCACAATAAAGAGCCAATCTTACGCATTGAGTGTTTATTTTTATTGTAGTAGACCTTAACTTTGAAGACTACATAATGTCGGGAGTATCTGACAGTATAAAGCTGATGACTCAGCATATCTCTTCATATAGTTTGAGTTAAGATAGAGGGGAAAAATATTTCAAGTTAAGGAACTAAATCTTTGCACATAAGTGTAAATAATGAATCAGAATCTTGATCAGAAGGAGTGATGCTGCTGCTAGACACAAGATTAAAGCTGTATGGAAGTGAGTGGGGCAATAAATGAATACAAACAAAGATAAGAAATAAACATTTTTTTCAGCATTTTTTCATCTTTTTTCTTTATTTTGTTTTATTTTAATGCAGGTAGAATTTTTTACATAATATAATCTTAAATTGTTTATTTGTTGGTTATTTCCACAAACTTTATGACATGATTTCACCGGGGCATCTTGCATGCAGGTAACTTCTGTAGAACTAAGGGTTTATAGCTGAGTTTGTGTTTACCTTTCTCCTTTGGTACTATCTAGACTATCTTCCAGTATCTTGAATACTAGTCAGAGGTGCTGCAGACTATATGAAGGCACTAGCTGGACGTGTCTATATCAGATGAGTTCTAGAGGTGTTGTCTTCACCAACAGAGCCTGACCATCACTTTATAGAGTACAGCAGATACTCTAAGCAAGTCTCAGGGTTTTTAAATGTTCGCCATGGGGCTTTTTGGTTAGATGTAACCCATTTCTAGAACTGGAGTCCTTTGGCAATGAGAGATGTCTAACTGACACACATTTACCTCTTTTTGTCAATTTTTGACAATTTCATTTAGATCACCTTCATATATGTATTTATTTTAGGATGTTCCTACTCAATTTGTTTTATACACAACCTCTCAGTGTACCTTAGTTACAGCCATGCGTCTCATATTTGCTTTCCAATACAGTTTTACTCTCGTCTTCCTCATTGTAATCCATCCCAATATCACCCCCAACACACACATCTATTCCATTTACCCATTCCTAGGGTAATCTCATCTTCAATCTTGTTCCTTACACTCTACCTAATTACTTTGAATTGTGACCTCATTTTAGAAGATTTAACAGCTAGAATAAACATATAAGTGAATAAATACCATATTTTACTTTTGGGTCTGGGTTACCGTACTTGGGATAATTTTTCTTGTTCCATTAATTTAACTCCAAATTTAATTACCTATTTTTTTTTGAGCAGTAGAGTAATAGTCCATTGGGGAAATATACAACATTTTCTTAATATTTTCTTCCACTGACTGACATCTAGTCTGTTCTAATTACTGACTAATTTTTTTTTGTTTGTTTTTCAAGGCAGGGTTTCTCTGTTGCTTTGGATCCTGTCCTAGAACTAACTCTTGTAGACCAGACTCACAGAGATCCACCAGCCTCTGTCTCCCTAGTGCTGGAATTAAAAGCATGAACCACCAATGTCCTGCTGATATCTGGCTAATTTTAATAGATCAACATTGAATATGATTGAGCAATGGTCTTTGTAGTAGGAGGAAGCATCCTTTGGATATATGCCCAAGAGTCTTATAGCTGAATCTTGAGATAAATCGTGACTTGCAGCATTGTTTTAAACTGCCACAATGACTACCTTAGTAGTTATACAATTTTGCACTCACACCAGAAATAGCTGGGTGTGTTCTGTTTATTCTTCAATATTAGCAGCATGAACTGTTATCTATTTTATTGTCATTCTAATTAGCATAAATTAAAATTTCAAAGTATTTTCTACTTTGTTTTCCATACAGTCACTCATATGGATCTTAGTTTTAGCTATCCCTCCTCGCATTCCCTTACTTACCTAACCCTTCTGCCCTTATCATCATTTTCTCTGCTTATCCTAGAATCCTACACATCAATCAGAAGGAATGATGATATTCATATTAAGCAAAAAGAACAAACTTCCTTCTTTCATACCCTTTATATATTTGCCAGCAGAAAGGATGGCCCAGATTAAAGGTATATCTTCTTATGTTCAATACCCATATTATTAGCACTTTTTCTTTCCATGTCAAAAGTTTAAATTAAAAAGAAAAAAATCTTACCCAAGTGATTATAATTAGTCATTTCAGTTTTGATTCATTTTATACATAGTCAAATTGACAAACAGGAAATAGCCATGACAAATCCAACCCTTGTAAACTTGATGAAAAATAATTTGTCCTTGCATGTCTCTGATGACCATGGATGTCAAAATTTCTTAAGTGCTTCTTAGCCATTTGAGTGTGCTCTTTTGAAGACTTTCCATTTTTTTCTGTACCTCACTTTAATTATTTTTTGTTTTTTTTTAATTTTCAGTTCTTTTATTTTTAGTTCTTTATATAATTTGATTAGTCCTTGTAATGGTTAGGGTTCTCTAAGGAACAAATCTTATAGAATTATATAATGCATATAATGAAGAGAGAGAGAGAGAGAGAGAGAGAGAGAGAGGATTTATTAGAATAATTTACAATCTGTGGTCTAGCTAGTCCAACAATTGCAGTCTACCAAGGAAAGGCAAATAACCTGGTAGTGTTCAGCTCATGAGGATGGATATCTTAGTCAGTCTTCTAAATTTGCCAAATCTCAAAGAAGTAGGCTCTCATGCCTGCAAAAAAATATAATTGCAGTGGAGAGCATTCTTCTCTGCCTAAACTCTTAGGAACCTAGCAGACCTCCTAGTCTTCATTCCTTTGTCCCACCCCAAAATACATGAGGCAGTCTCTCCATGGAAACCCACTGGACAAGATAGCCAGGCAATCAGGTAGGCAGTTTCTCCTTCCCATTCTCCAATTCAAATTCCTCCGTCTTATCCATGACTTTGTAACGATCCACTTTCTTCTTTTCTGTCCTCATTCTTAGGGTTATAAGCACATAGGCTGCCCTGCCCTAGTCCCTTCTCACCACTCTTCAGGCTCAGCCTCCAACACGGAAACAGCCGTCTCCTTGGAAACCTGCTGGCCCTGGTAGCCATGGAATCTGGTAGGGAGTCTGCCATTCCAATCCCAGATTCTCATCCCCAGACCAGCATTTCTTTCTTTCTTCATACCTGCAGACTCCATAAATCCTCATGTCAGACTTACATTTTTTCTCTCTCCTGTGGAACCTCTCCTACATCCATCCTATCCCATTCTTTTTCCAATCAGCTTCCAATACCTAGAAAGAAGTTCTACCGAGTGCCTCAAGTGATCACAAATGTAACTCAGTAACTCAGAATCAGTCCCTATCAAGTAACCCACAGCCACTACAAATAACTAACTACTAGATGGAATAGAAACCAAAAACTCAAAAAAGATCAAACAAAGAGAAGAAAAGAACAAAGCACATACAATATAATCAACCCAAGCCCAGATACCTAAATGTCAGCATAAAACATCATCAACAACAGCCAGCACATTATGTCCCCACTAGAACCCAGCAACCTTACTACAGTTGATATTGAGAAATCCAATACAGTTGAAAAATAAGTCATGTACTTCAAAATAGCTATTTTAAATATGTTCTATGACCTTAAAGAGCATATAATTAAAACATGAAAACAAAAATGAAGAGTAGGATTAAAGGAAGAAAACTGTTCAGTACATGAAAGTAGAAATAGAATCAAGAAAAAATACCAAAATTATGAAAAGAGTAGAAGTAAAAAAATTGAAATGCAAAAAAGAAACTCATTAATAAGAACAAGAGATGGAATAGAATATTTCTAGCACTGAAGACAAGAGAGAATAAATGGATACTTAGGCCAAAGTAAATGTTATATCTAAGAAATTTCTGGCACAAAACAGCCAAGAAATCTGAGTCACTATGAAAAACCAAGTCCATGAATAATAAGAAAACAGAAGGAGAAGAAACCCAGGTCAAAACTCACTAAATATTTACAATGGAATCATTGAGAAAATTTCCCTAACTAAAAGGAAGATATGCTTATGAAAGTACAAGAAGCATATAAAATGGACTATGAAAAAAATATTTCCCTGATACATAATCATGAAAACATTATGTCCAAACCACAAAAAATATATTAAAAGCTGCAATGGAAAAAGAGCAAGTAACATATAAGAGAAGATATACTTCAGACCAAAACTAATGGGAAGAGATAAGGAAGTTTACAATATATCCATGGAAAAATCCACGAAGAAGATACTGCAATTCTTAAAACGTTTCACCAAACATATGGACACATGAGATCATAAAAGATATACTACTACAGTTAAATCACATACTGACTTCCATAAAGTAAAAGTTAGTGACTATAGTGTAACATGAGAGTCTGCTTGTTGGAGTTTCTGTCCCACCCAGTCCTCCAGCCTGTATGTCCCAAAGAAAATCATACAGAGGTCTACAAAAGTTATAAACTGATTGGCCCATTAGCTCAGGCTTTTTATTAGCGCTTATAACTTATATTAACCCATTATTCTTATCTATGTTAGCCAATGGCTCAGTACCTTTTTCAGTGGGGCAGGTCACATCCTGCTTCTTCGGTGTCTGAACAGGACTGCAGAGGAAGCTTCCTTCTTCCAGAACACTCCTGTTCTCATTGCCCCGCCTCTACTTCCTGTCTGGTTGCTGGGCAATCAGTGTTTATTTAAAACATAATTGACAGAATATAGAATTGTCCCACATCACTATAGCATCCAAATTTCATCAAAAGATAGGTTATTCAACAAAAACTAAATTGAGAAATGTTGAGCCTAAATATCACTGAACAAATGAACCAATATCTGTAATAGATATTTATAGGACATTTTACCCTAACACAGAAGAATGTACCTTTTTTCAGCACCCCAAAAACTCTTGTCAAAACTGAGCATGTATTTGGGCTAAATAAAATTCTCAACAGACAAAAGAGTATTAAAAAAACTCCCTATTTCCTACCTCATCACTGCTTATTAAAGCTGAAATCCAATAACAATAGTAACAAGGGAAAGTTTACAAACTCATGATAACTGAACAAATCATGACTGGCTGAAAATTGTTTAAGACATAAATTAAAAATAAATTAATATTTCATCATAACATGCATTTCTTTGAAATGCACAATTAAGAGATGGCATGAAGATGCAGTGAATAGGAAAAGAATTGCCACACATAGATTTACAAACCATGACTGTGTTAGAGAACTGAAAACCATGTACTAAAAGAACATCCAAATTCAGCTACATTGGAGCAAGCCACACAATCTTAAAAAGTTAAAAGTTTAAAGAAAATAGCTTACCCAAATGATTGATGGAGAATGTACAAAGCATTTAAAATATGCCAAAGTTCATTTAAAATTAAAGAAAGAAATATTAATATTACATGAAGATTATAGTAAAAACTGATATTAATGAAATTAATGTTATTAATGAAATTTAATTCAGGTTTTCAATCATGTACCTAGTATTATAGAGGAACTGGGTTTGATTCCCAGTAATGATTATTTAACAAATGAATGAATGAATAAATGGATGATTGAATGAATAAACAATAAACAGTAGGTTTTGTAATAAATGTATAGAAATTGTTGTGGCATATTTCCCTTAGTGTTTTAAATGGGAAACTATCTAGACATTTTTTTGAAATTTTACATATTCACTATTATTTGCAGAAATTCTATAAAAAGAAATGAATGTTTATATTGATACAAATCATATTCTTAGCAATGTAAAGAGTTCAAATTTGGAAGAAATGCAAATATTGGGAGGCAAATGCTGAGACAAGATGCTGAGTAACCTTCAAATGGAATAATATTTGATAATAAAGGAGTATTCATTCATTCTTTATAAACATGGATAGTTAGCAATCATAGACTTGATAATTGAGTGAAACTGAAAACAAAGCATACACAAACATATAGGGCATAAAGAAGGTGGTTCTCAGATGCAAACTCATAGCACTAAGAGCTAACATAATAAGTTATTGTAGAATTTTGCCAGGGACCAGCATCAGCAGGAAACTGTCTCTCGAATCTGGGATGCTTGGAAGGCAAAGTGAGTACATGAACACAGGATTCTTATGCAAGCTGACAGGCTATTGGTTGAAGGGCAGGTTCTTCTTCTTCTACTCCAAGTTTCAAATCACAGTCTTTATTGTAAATTTTCTACAAGGAAAATGGTTCCTTTTTCTTGTCACAGATTAATCATTACATGGGTAAAGCAGTTCACAAAAAGTACAAAGATTCACTGAAATCAGAACATCATCATTCATCATCATATATTCCCAGGAACCAAGCCCCATGCCAGCTACTATATTCTTAATTTTTAGCTTAGTTGATTATTTAAAAAAACCCAAAACTTCTGAGAATTGACTTCAGAGATTAATAACTTGCAGTTTAAAGAATCATAGTTCAGTGGGTTTTACTCCATTGTCATATCTTTCCCATTGTTGTTCCTCACAATTCCAATACATATCATTTTGACATATCGGGCCATAGGCAGTCAGCCCCCAAACCCTTCGTTCTTCAGAAACTTTATTTATCATAGCCAAGTTCCTTTCTGTTTAAGTACAATTCTTTTGCCAAATTTTATAATCAGCCAAAGAAAAATGTTTATATTTTCCCCAAATTTCCCTAATTCTTTCTTATTCAGGTTTTTTCCCATGACCTGCTTTACAGCTTTAATGCATACCCACTCTATCAGATAAGAAAGACTCATATTATTGTACAGCACATTCATATTCTCATAAGCCACTAGTGTGGAAGGAGAAAAAGAGCGTGAAGAACAAGTACAGTAGTGGAATTGCTATAATCAGAATCATCTGTAACTTTGCCAATTGCATATGCAGATGCCATAGAAGCAGTCCTGGGGTCATATAAGCTGTTATCTTTTTGGATCTCAAGTAAAACACTCATTTAGCTGCTACTGGGTTGTCTGGAGGGAACTGCTTCGTGCATCTCAGGAACCACACTTGGAGGGGGGCTATGCTTTGCTGTCTTTGACAAGATTTCATGTTAGTAACATAAAAAGCACAGGTGGAAGAAGTAAAACAAATGGAGAAATAATATGCCAAAGGATTAGACAGCAAGATATTATCAAATTCAGGGCTGAAATTAATAAATTAGAAACAAAAAACCAAATGACTAAAGTATAGTGAATCATTGAAGCGAAGGCACAGCTTCAAGGAAATAAATAAGTTTGACAAAGCTTTAGTCAGATTATCTAAAATGTGGAAAGATCAACATTAACTTGGAGATGAAAAGAGGACCATAAAAAAACACTTGGGAAATTTGGAGAATCAAAAAGACCTACTTTAGAAACATCCACCAAATTGGAAAATCTAATACAAATGTATAATTTTCTTTATATATACCACTCATATAAGTTAAAACAACAACAGAAATGGAAGCACTAATTAAAAGTCTCTTGACCTAAAGAAGCCCAGGGCATGATGTTTTTAGCCCAGACATGTACAAACTTTCAAAGAAGAATTATCACCAATGTTCCCTTAGTTACTCCACAAAATGAAAACAGATGGAACATTGCCTAATACTTTTTACAAAACAACTGTTACCCTAAAACCTATATCACATAAAGTTAGAAAAAGACAATTAAAGATCATTGCCTTTATCAGCATTTATGCATAAATTCTCAATAAAATATGTGCAAATCAAATTCAAGAACACATTATAAAGATCATCTATTAAGTATGCTTCATCCCAAAGATGTTGTGATGGTTCAATCTATGAAAGTTGGTAAATGTAATCCACCACATAAACAGACTGAAAAACAAAAACAGTGACTATCTAATTATATGTAGAAAAGGCCTATGAAAAAAATCCAATTCCCTTCATGATAAAAGTCCTGGAGAAACCATGGAAAAAAAGAATGTGCTTCAGAGTAATAAAGGTGATTTAGTGAAAACCCCTACCAACATCATTTTAAATCAGTAGTTCTCTGTGTGTTCCACCCTGTTGAGGGTTTGAATTATCCCTCAACTGGGGTTCCTAAGACCCACATAAAGCACATATATTTACATTATGGCCCATACTGTAGCAAAATCACACTTATGAAGTATTAAAAAATTATTTTATGGCTGGGAGTCACAAAAGCATGAGTAACTGTAATAAAGGGTTGTATATAGACTTAGAAACTTTGAGAACCACTGATCTAAATTAAAAGAAACTCAAAAAAAATTTCAATGAAATCAGGAACAAACCAAGATTGTTCACTCTCCCCATGCCTATTCAATATGGTGCATAAAGTCTTAACTATAGCAAAAAGACAGCTGAAGGAGATCAGGGGTAACAAAGAGGTAGGGAAGAGGTCAAGGTATATTTGCAGATGATGTAATAGTTTGCTTAAGGGAATCTAAAATGTCTACCATGAAACTCCTACAACTCATAAAAACTTACAGAAAAGTAGCAAAATGAAAACACAAACACACAAAAATCAGTGACTTTCTTTGGAAGTGACTCTAAGCAAGCATATGAAAGACTTGTATGATAAAAACTTGAAGATATTAAAGAAAGAAATGGGGCAAAACAGGTAAGTGACTGGCCTCTCACCTGAACTGCCACAAACTCCAGACCTTACTAAACACAAGGACATATCCAGTGCACCCGAAAGGCAGCCTGTTCCTGACCCCATCTACTATTTTGGTGTCATCCACATCAGCCTTCAAGCAATGAGATAACTACCTCGAGGCTGTGTCATGATCCCTGCCACACTGGACTCTGTCCTTCCAAGAACCAATGTGCTACCCAAGCCCACACACCTGAACATCCTCACCATGGCCAGCTCTCCCCCACAACACCAGCAGACTACATAGCCACAGGTGTACACCATAATTGTCGGAAGAACAGGCACAGGCATAAGCCACACCAGTTAGAAGAAAAGATAAATAAGTACACATTCTACAACCAAAACAACAATATGGCACCAGCGGAATCCAGTGACTCTACAACAGCAAGACCTGAACATTCCAATGTAGTTGAAACACAAGAAAATTAACTTAAAAATTATTTTAGGAAGGTGACAGGGACCCTTAAAGAGGAAATGAAAAAGTTTCTTAAAGAAAATGAGGGAAAGACAAACAAAAAATTGGAAGAAAACAATAAATCCCATAAAGAAATCCAGGGAAAAAATCAAATAGGTTGAGGAAATGGTTCAAAACTTAAAAACTAAAATAGAAACAATACAGCTAAGACTTCTAGCAATAGTGCAAACAGTGCCTGAACTGAACTTACCCCATAATCAGAGTGGGGAATACCCCATCACCATAGAGCTTTCATCTAGTAAATGATAGAACCAGATGCAGAGATACATAACCAAACACCATTCTGAGCTCCAGGAAGCCAATCAAAGAGAGGAAGGAGTGAATAAATGACTATTTGATTTTCCCCTGTGATCACATTGGTGACTACCCTAATTGTCATCACAGAGCCTTCGTCCAGTAACTGATGGAAGCAAATACAGAGATCCACAACCAAGCACTAGGCAGAGCCCCGGGAGTACAGTTGGAGAGAGGAGGGAGGGATTGTATGATCAAGGGGAACTAGGATCATAATGGGGAAACCCACAGAGACAGCTGACCTGAGCTTGTGGGATCTCAAGGACTTTGGATCAGCATTAGGGAGTCAACATGGGACTGACCTAGGCTCTCTGAATGTGGGCAACAGTTACAAAGCTTGGTCTTTCTGTGACCCCTAACAGGAGACCAGGATCTATCCCTGATGCATGAGATGGCTCTTGGGAACCTTATCTCTATGGTAGAATGTGTTGCCCAGTTTGATTGAAAGTGGAGAAGCTTTTAACAGTCTCAACTTTATATGCCATGCTTTTTGACTTCAACAAATTTGTTGAGGCCGTAACCCTTTTGAATGGAGATGAAGGAGGAGTGGATGGGAATTTGAAGGGAGGTGAGGAAAGAAATGGGAGGAGAGGAGGGAGGAAAACTATAGTGGGTATGTAAAATAAGTAGAAAAAAATTAAAAAATTGAAAAACATATTAGAAGGTAAAAGAATCTGCAATACTCATGGATTTGTAGAATTAATTTTAAAAAAAATGACCAGAATAGCAAAAATAATCTAGAGGTTCAGTGAAATCCCTATCAAAATTCTGATACAACTTCTCACAGAACTTCAAAAGACAAATTTCAACTTCATATGGAAACACACATAACAAAACAAAAAACAAAAAACACAAAACAAATAAAGAAATAAAACAAACAGGACAGCTAACACAATCCTGAATAATTAAAAATTTGCTGGGTGAACCGTTATCCCTAACCTCAAATTGTATTACACAGCCATAGTAATAAAACAGAATGACTTTGGTAGAAAAACAGACATTTTGTTAAATGGAATCCAATTGAAGACCCATATAAAAATTCATAAAACCTGAAATACACACTTGAAAAAAAGACATCAGCTACAATAAATGCTGACAGTCAAATGGAATTACTTTTGATAATTAGTAGAAAGATAAATATTTTATTCATACTTATCATTTTGCAGAAAATAAACTTGATTTGAGTCAAAAACCACAATATAAGGCCAGATTCATTTAAAAGGATAGAAAGTAAGGAAAAGTCTTGAACTCATTGGCATAGCATAAGACCTTCCAAACAGGACACAGATGGCATGAGCACTCACAACAACAATTAGAAACAAGACTTCATGAAACTGATAGTTTTGCACAGCAAAGGACATCATCATTTGGAAAGAGTTACAGACTGCAGATGGGAAAGTTTTTTTTTTAACCAATTACCCATTGAGTAGATGGCTAATATCTAAGACATATAAGGAACTAAAAATATCCAACAAAAGTTGAGTAACCTAATCTTAAAAGAGTGGAATACATGTTAAAACAGAGATTTTTCATATGATAACTGAGAAATAGTTAAAGAAGTGTTCCAAACCCTTAGCCATCAGGGAAATACAAGTCAAAACTGTCTCTTATTGATAACTATTAGCCAAAGAAAAATAATGTTTTTGCCAAGGGAGTCTTACTCTTAGGTATATAAACCACACATAATGTCAGGTCTATGCTCAACCATAGACAACCAACACAACATGTGGTAATAAAATATTTTTGGAGTTGTCTTTCTTTCTTTCTTTCTTTCTTTCTTTCTTTCTTTCTTTCTTTCTTTCTTTCTTTCTTTCTACCTTTCTTTCTTCTTTCCTTCCTTCCTTCCTTCCTTTCTCTCTTTCTTCCTTTCTTTCTTATGTCTCAAAATACATTGTACGGACATTTTTTCTTACCATACAGAACTTTTGCTCATGTATTATTTTTTTCTATCATTACATTTGGAACAGGGATATTTACAAGTACCTGATTTTTCCTGATTCTACACTTACTATTGGCACAGGATTACTTGGACTTATGATTGATAAGAGAACAAAATACCCTTGTTCATATATTTGACAATACAAAAACAAGGTTTTGTATAAGTTTAAAAATGCATAAACCATAAATAGTTTAGCTGGTTGTTCTAATAAATACTTGATACTGAAGAAGATTTGCGTGCCTATTGAAGCAATTTGCTTAACAAGTAGTCTAAATGAAAGAATTGATGTTGCATAGAATGTGCTAAAATATATATAAAGTTCAGTAATCACTAAGTTACGAATTACCAATACAGCAAGAATCATTTTAAATGTAAGCAAACAAGACAGAACAGAAGGAGTCCATTAGCCTCTTATAAACAAGTATTCTCAGATATCTCCTAGAGTTGTATTTATCACACTTTACTTGGCAAGATGATGAAAGATGCCAGCTTCTCTTTCTTTCTTTCTTTCTTTCTTTCTTTCTTTCTTTCTTTCTTTCTTTCTTTCTTTCTTTCTTTCCTCTCTCTCTCTCTCTGTTTTTGCTTCTGTTTTCAAGAAAAATTTTCTCTTTTACACTCTTAGCTATTGTAGCACTCATTCTATAGTCTAGGCTGGCCTTGAACTCAGAGATGCACCTGTCTCTGCCACCCTGGTCATAGTATTAAAGGCCTGTACCACCATTTTATATAGTTTCATCACTGTCTTTGAATTTTTATTCTGAAAAAAAAATGAATCAAAAGTCAAATTTAGTATAACTTAGTTAAGAATTGTTATTGTGTGTTTTGAAATTATATAAAAGTTGTTTTCTGCATAATGGCATATGTTAATGAAATAACTTCTATTTTTAATGTATGTACCCTTTTAGGCAGTATACAGCCAATATCATGATTTACTCTTTTGTGAAATGATTTTAGGTTTATACAATAAATAACAAACTCCACTTTGGGCAAACAAATAGGATGAAATCTAGCCTTAACAGAAAGTGGTTTTGAGTGGCAAACTTTTCTGTAAGAGCACAAGGCACCAACTGGGTATTTTTTTTATAATTATTTTGCTTGTTCAAATATTGCCTTGAAATTTAACCCCACTCCATTAACCAAATTATAAAATCATAATTGATAGCAGCTGGAGCGTATGTGAACATCTATTCTTAGAGAGATGCAAGTTAATTTCCCAGGAAGCAGGACATACTAGAAGACAGGTAAAGTCATGTGTCATATATAGATTAATAGAAAAGGCTTAATTTAAATGTAAGACATGGTTATTAACAAGCCTAAGCTATTGACTGAACATATGTAATTAATGTAAACCTCTGTGTGTTTATTTGTGACAAGGCAGTCCACACAGGAAATACCACCTACATATGGTGCTCCAATATGGCAGGCATACATCTACATAAATCCTAAAGAAGCTTAAAAAGGGGGGCATAATAGACACACATAAACTTAGCCAATATCAACTTATCTTTCTGGTTCATGTTTCTCATGTGGACCACCATACAAAGACACAGCTCCTACTGTGGCATGCAGCATTGAGCTAAGCAATAAGACAGGTTTTCCAGTCTCTCACATGGGCCATAGTACAGGGAAGCCTCTCCCAGTTGCTGCATGTGGGTTTGAGAGCTTTGCCAACATGTTTCATGATAAGTTTAGGGTTTTTGTTCATGATAGCAGAATGGGTTACAAATATGCTGTAAGGAAAGATAGATAAAAAAAAAGCCTCTAAACAGGTTACAATGTATTTAAAATGTATATAGGCTTGGCAGAGAGAAGAAAAAGAATTATACAGTCATAAATAAAAATATAGTTTTAAAATAATAAAATAAAGTACTTGAAAAAGGAAAAAATATAAAAATAAGCCATGTAAAGATGGAAAATACACAGAGTTTGGATCCTATACATTGTTGTGTTGTCTTTAGATTTTTTGACTGTTAGTGAACAAATAATAACTGCTAAGAATCATTTGCTTATAAAAACTACTAAATTTAACAAACTGATATATCTTAAATATATCTTGATTTCAAAATGTAAGTAAAAAGATATATTATTTGGGGGAGTGGTTATGATTTTTCCTCACAGAAAATGAGATACTATGGATTCATTCTAGGTTGGAGAAAAATCAACTTTGAATGAGGAAGGACCCCTAAAATCCTGACTACAGACATGGGAAATAAGCCTAAAGAAAGTTAAGAAGTGTGATATTTGTTTCACCTGCTGAAATATATAACAGAAAATAATCTTTGACTAACTTTTGTACAATGCACAGTCTTTCCTTATATTAATCAATATGTATGCTGCCTTTAAGTAGTTTGGTGATATAGCCAAGAATGAGGCACTTTTAGAAATAGTACAGTCTTTACACACTAATAATGGCCAGCTAAAAGGGAAAATCAGCACTTTGGAGAATGATACGACTAATTTGATGGACAAAATCCAGCCAATGACAGAAGGTGCTGAGAAATTGTCTGAGAGAATACATGCTGTTGAATTTAATAATCAGAATCTGTTGAACAGTTACAATAGGTTCACAGATAGGGTGTCTCTCCAGGAAGGTAATATGTACAGCATCAAAATTATGTCCAAGGATGAGATGTTATCTTTAGTGGACAATCTTCATAACTTGGATCCTCAGTGAGGACATTTGAACAGAACAGCAGACAAGACATCCAGACTTTAGAAAAGGTAGTGGTAAATAGATCTGAAACGATTGAAGAATTTATCGAAATTGATGAGCAGAGACAGAAGGTACAAGGACAGGATTTAGTGTCATCAGTATGTGCCAAACTACAGGATATTGAAGAATCTACCAGCCCTCGGAGTTCTCCTGTATTTATTGTTAAAAACAAATCTGGAAAATAAAGAATGGTGACATATCTTAGAGCTGTCAACAAGGTTATTCAACCTATGGGCCCTCTACAATATGGAATTCCTCTGCCTTCTCTATTACCAAAAGGATCTCCTCTCATAGTTATTGATTTAAAGGATTGTTTCTTCATTATACTTTTACAAGAAAACTACAGAGAAAGATTTGCCTTCACAGTGCCTACCTAAAATAATTCTCAGCCTACAAGAAGATATCAATGGACTGTCCTCCCACAGAGCATGCTCAATAGCTGCATACTGTGCCAATACATTGTCAGTCAGTCACTGGAAATAATATGTAAGCAATTTCCTAAATCTATAATTTACCATTACAAGGATGATATTTTGTTATCTGATTCAAATACAGATACTTTAGAAAGAATGTTTGAAGAATTAAAGAAAGTTTTGCCTAAGTGGAGGATTACAAATTGCTCCTGAAAAAATACAAAGAGGAGATTCTGTCAATTACCTAGTTTACAGAAAATTAGAACACAAAAGGCACAAACTAAAAGAAACCAATTCCAGACTCCTCCTGACTTTTAAAGATTGTTAGGATATATTTCCAGTCTACTACCAGTGGTTTGGATAACATCTGGTCTAATAATTCATTTAAACAAAACCTTAGATTGGGACAAAGACTTAAATAGTCCCATGGAATTAAGAGTTGAAGAGAAAAAAATGATGATTATGGAGGACAAATTACTGGAGGCACACGTGAACAGGATGAATCCAAACCTTAATTGTATTATAGTCATATTGCCTTCCAGAATTTCCCCTATAGGAATGTTAATAGAGAGAAGATATTATCTTAGAATGGATCTGTTTACCACATAAACCAAGTAAAAAATTAAAAACTTATATGGAAAATGTCTCTGAATTATAAAAGGAAAATTTATTCTTCATTATTTAGTAGGTATAGACCCAGAGTAGATTATAGTGTTTTTTACTATTGATGAAATTAAAACATTATGGGAAGATAATCAACCATGGCAAAGAGCTTGTGCTAATTTTGGGGGGAAAATTAATACCACTTATCCCAAAAGCAATAAACTAACCTTATAAAAAGGACTACTTGGATTCTTCCCCAAATTGTATGTGACACACCAAAAACTGGAACCCATACATTTTATCCTGATGCAAATATCAGAAAAATTAAGTAAGGTGGAATAAAGCCATTATAATTCTGTACAGAAGGTAGAGTTATATGATATTCTTATGGTACTAAGGTATTTTAAAGAACCTCACAACATAGTTACTGATTCACAATATGCAGAAAGAGTTGTCTCACATATTTACACCACTGAATTTATACCAGATGATACAGAATTGACTTCATTATTCATTCAGGTGCAAGACATAGTCAGGAAAAGGCTTTATTCTATATACATAACACACATCTGATCCCATATTGGTCTGCAAGATCCTCTAGCACAAGGTAATGCAGAAATTGATTGATTATTGATTAGAAGTGTGCTGAAGGCCTCAGAATTTCATGAAAAAAAACATTATGTCAATAGCAATGATTTAAAGAGCTTCTATTACATGGCAATAAGCTAAGGAGGTTATAAAGAGATGTCCTACTTGCTCTCTCTATAACCAAATACCTTACCTGCAGGGAGTAACCCTATGGGTACTCAAAGGAATGAGATCTAGCAGATGGATGTGTTTCACTTATAGAATTTTGGAAATTAAAATAAGTGCACCACACCTTTGTCACTTATTCAGGTTTTCAAAGGGCAACTGCCTTGAGCTCAGAAAAGGCTGATTCAGTAATCATGCATTTATTAGAAGATATGGCCATCATGGGTATACCTGCACAAATAAAGACAGACAATGGTCCAGCTTATGCATCTAAGAAAATGAAATGGTTTTTTGCCTATTATATTATAAAGCATATTACAGACATATCAAACAATCCTACAGGTCAGGCAGTTATAGTAAGTTCAAATCAAAGTATAAAAGATATGCTAAACAAACAGAAAAGGATGGAAAATACCCACATAAGTAGATTGCATAATGCTTTATTAAACTTGAATTTTCTTAATGATAATGTGAAAGGAAGAATAGCACTAAAGTGACATTGGATAATAGAAAAAAACTTCTGAATTAAATCAGCTGGTGTATTTCAAAAATGTGTTGACCTTACAATGGAAACCAGAAGATGTGCTACGTTGGGAAATGGTGTTTGCTCTTGTTTCCACAGTAGAAGAAAAGCTATGGATACCCTCAATATTAATAAAGATTTGCTTTAAAATAGAGAAACCTCTTGAGAAAGAGAAATGACAGCTCATCCACAGTGGTGACAGCCATATATAGGGTTGGGGCAAGGTTTTGTTCTTGTCTTTATAGAAAATACACATCTTCAATATATTAACAGATCATGAATGTTTGGATGCTGAAAGAGGAAAAAATAATTATCCAGAAAGGATCACCCAGCAAAAAGGAATATGACTTATGAGGACAGGTGATCACCATATATATTCATATATAAAGAGAGCTGTCTTTGGAGTTGGACAATGGCCTCTAAATCCAAGCATGTTGTTTAAAGGAAAATTCAGACTTATTGTCCCATGTCAGGAGCCATCTATTATGGGACATAAAGAAGAAGAATTTAGGAAAAATTTTATGTTCTCCATGCCTATTTTGGCTATATCATATTTTCTTTGAATATCTGTCTATATGAATAATGTTAAAGTTTCCCACAATAAATGGTGGATTTTCCTACAGATCTTTTTCCTTCAGTAATCTTTAAAGTATCCAGGAAGAATATGGGGCCCCACAACAATGACTCTACCTGGTTGAGATGACATCATGATGTTGATAGCATTACTATAATACCAGTTTGGGGGTACCAACTGCTGAAATGGTACACCTCACAACGTTCTGACCAGAACACCAAATAAGAACTTTAGAAAAACCCTATCAACTACTTAAAAGTCATTTGCAATTTTACTAGACAGTAATTTTAAAACTTAACCATCATATTACTTTTACAGTATTGCATAGAAAGAACATTGCCCCCATGACAGCCATGATAGCTGGAAGCAATTCTAGAAGATGACAAACCCTATCCCAACAGTTTGTCCTCAGGATTGGGGATACCATTTAGGAGTTGATTATTACTTGTATAGGGTAGAGGGTTGGGGTGGACATTATGCAGTCCCAGAGATCTCCTTGAAAAAATAAAGAAGAGGGAAAATTGAATGTGATTATAGGTACTTTAGTGTGTACTTACTCACACTAATAATAATAATAGTGAGTAATAGAGTGAATACTTCAAGCTATTATTTACATTGATATAGATTCTTATATATTAATACAAGTTCAAATTATATTTGTTATTTCTGATTACAATATTTGTACACCTATGCAAAGCAATTTTGTCAGATTATATGCATGCATGTTTCTACCTCTGTTTAAGACATTTTTATATTGATACAACTTTTAGGATATATTTATCATATTGCACTATATATTTAGATCTCTGATAAAATACTAATAAATTGTTTACATTTTGAGGTCATTGCCTTCATTTATTACACAGTTGTTTACAGATTATAAATATTCTGTAACAAAATCTTAGTCTTTAAGTTATACAGGTATTAAGTATTATAGATCAATAATCATTCATGTTTTGTCATACTTATAGTAAGGTTAATTAGGTTCTTTAGGTACATAGGGATTGCATTCTGCATAGATAGGTAATCTTCAACCCCTTCAAAGATCTAAAGAAATGGCATTTAAATAACTTAGTGTCCTGTTGACATGAGACATGATTGTTCCTGACAACACTGATTTATTTATTCCCCCCAAAAAAGTAGAGTACCAAAGACACTCCACTTGGAGTTTGTTTTTTTCATGGCACAACTGTCCTTTCAGCAAGGGACTGCCCATGCCTCAACCACTGACAAAGTATAAGATGTCCAGACTAGATAAGCAGCACACAAGGAAAAAAATTGCCAGATTTTGTCAAGACAGGGTAAGATGGTCCTGAAAATTTTCTTGCCTCTGAAAATGGTCTGTCAGTTAGCCAAAGTTGGTTGCTTCAACTTTACAAATGAGACTTTGGGTGATTGCTCAGGTAGCCAGTTGTCTCTGTCATATACTGCACAATTTGGAAGCTGCTTGATTACACTTTCTGCCTACTCAAGTAATGTTATCTCTCATCTCAGGTCTTCAATGGATTGAAGATTAGATAGTCATAGTTACCTTACTCTTATGATTTAGCCATTTCCAATGCAATACTTGGACTCTTTAGGACAGAATGTTTATTAAAACATTTAGCATAGATCCCTTGCTTAATATTGTTTATGCCGGTTGTAATCCTATTTTATACTTGATATCGCTTCTTAGTATATATAGTTTTGTATTGGGTTTGGAACTCTCTTATTTATACAAAAGGGGGAGGTGATGGGTAACCTCCTTCAGCCAATGACCTTTAAGAGGCTGGATCACGTTAGGGTGTGACCTTTTGGGTACCCAGAGTCAACCCCCAGCCCAGCCAGGGCTCACACTTTCCCTTTCTCTGGTTCCCATATTACACACCTGAGGTTGGACTTCTTGTTCCTGTTCTGTGAGTTTGCCCCTTATAAAAAAGAAATATAACTGGAAGCTTTTGGAGTCAGCTTGAGATCTTTGACTTGCATATTCATCCCCTTTTCATCAACAATCAACAAAGCCTGAGTATTTTGTACACACTTTCAAATTCTGTACATTAAGAGAAAATATAAAAATCCTTAAAGAAATGAATCTAAGGGAACCTAGACACAGGCCTCTTTATTACCTTTTTGGCATACTGTGGAAAGAATTTTATCTATCTGCTTACTCTTGTGTCATTTTTTGTGACAATAAGCCAAATGATAAAGTTGCTTACCACTACATAGTAATTTTGTACTTTTCCTGTGAAAATTGCAGCCAAATAATTATTAGTCATAAAAAGGGTTCAAAAGTACACATGCTACTCTGTTTCAGAAATAATTTCTGAATTCATTCCTGTAATAGGAATCTAAAATTTGAAACTAGCAGAGATAATTCAGTTTGACATACAGATTCTAAGTTCTAGAAAAAATGCATGTATACATGTATAAGCATACATATATACACACAACATGGAAAGATTAGGAAACAATAAAATAAAATTTACTAGTATATATATATACATTTTAGAATAAATAAATGATGAATGTAATATATATTATTATAGTATGGCATAGCTTTATTCATAAACTTATAACATGTAAGTACTTAAAAATCTTAGTAACTTTGACTTTAGAAGTATTAGATATTTTATTATTTTACTTAATTTTTTTATTGAAAATATATTTTTTAGGTAATATTCTAATCATGGTTCCTTTCCCTCTACTACTCCCAGCTCCTCTTACCCACTTCCCCTGCCTATAGCAGGGAACAACAGAGGTAGTTAGGGAAAACTAAACTCAATTCATGGAGGAAGAAGGTAGAGTCAGGAGAAGCCATGTGGCCCCACTGGAGACAAACTCCAGAACTTTACCCTGTAAGCTATAGCCTCGTGGTGATGCAGAGACTCATAGAAACTAGTTAAATTAAGATGTAAGATGTAAGAGTTAGCCAGTAAAAAGCTATAGCTAATAAGCCAAGCAGTGATTTAATTAATACAGTCTCTGTGTGGTTATTTCGTGGCTGAGTAGCTAGTTGAAGAAATGGACCTCATATAACACATTCCAAAGTTAAAAACCATTTAAAATAAGATTTACATACGCTTGAATTTCCATACAAACATATAACATATTTCTAAGGTGCAACTTCAAATATTTTCAAATAAATAAAGACAGCTGCATTTAAAATCAACTACAGAGATAAAGTATTGACAGTTTATTTTATGTTCAGAAGTTATGCTATTTACTTCCATTTATATTTTTGATTTAAGGTAAAAAATGTTATAACAAAGTAGATAAAAATATGAGCTTCTATGAAATAAAATTTACAAATACACTAATTATTCATAATGATTCCATTTTTAAGAATTTCATGGATTGAAATTATGAAATTATTAGATATGTTTTTAGATCAGAGGTTCAATCTTCATCTCTATATGCCCAAATCAAAGTATTGGCAGGGCATTTTTTTTTTTTTTGGTTTTCAATGCAGGGATTCTCTGTAGCCTTGCAGACTGTTCTAGAACTAGCTCTGGTAGACCTAGATGGCCTCGAATTCACAGAGATCTGCCTACTCTGCTTTCTGAGTGGTGGGATTTAAAGCATGAGTCCCCACCACCCAGATGTCAGGGCATTTCTTTTTCTCTTTCCTTCCATCCTTTCTTTCTTTCTTTCTTCTTTTTTTTTGAGACAAGGCATTTCTTAAAGAACCTTTATATGAATGTGCACTCATCCCTTAGCTCTCTCAATTGCCATCATACTTCTTATATCTTAGTTTATGATGCTATAAGTACACTTGCACATCTAAATTCTTGTATAAATATAACCCTAAAAGTTTGGACCTGGCCTGGAACTAGCATTTGGTTCTGGGTTTTTAGCTGTTTGTCAGTAACTATCTGTTAGGTAACAATGCTTTCTTGTTTAACAACAAGAAGAACAAAATCTAATAAAATACTTCTATTTGACATAGCAACTCTGACTTTGATGGACCAAGGCAATACAAGTTTTCATAGTTAATTTTAAAGAGCTAAAATCAACTATGATTCAGCTTTAAAATTGAAAAATATTTTGTGCATTTTATGATAATACTCAACTAGCATGTAATTTTGTGAAAAATGTAAAAATTATTTACTTATTCATATATATGGGAATATATGTAGATATAAATGGGAATAAGATTATTCATGGGAATATATGTGGGAATAAGTGAAGAAATTTTAAATTACATAAATTTATAAATTATATATATGCATATATATATTCATCTGAATGGTCTCCAGTTACATGGAGCTTAAAAAGATCTGGTCATAAATGTCAGAATCTTAAAACTAATCTGTATGGTTATAAGTATATGTATCAAGCTTATGAAAATATTTTTAATTAATAGAGTTAAATAGTTCATAGTCCAGATTCTCTTTCACAATTCAAATGAAGCACAGCAGTTTGAAATAGTAGCTAGACTCAACTTGTTGTATATAGAATAATTTGTAACATTGTCAGAGTACAGTTAGTTCTCATGTTCAGGTAACAATGCACTTACCTTTTCAACAATATACTACAAAAAAGATGCCATGTGACTTCTATTTTACATTCATTTATATATAAATATGCATATTCTGTATTCACAATTATATATTGTGAATATCTATTTAGTATCAGCTTATAATTGCATTCCTTCCTTTTTCATAATGTGAAAATGTTTCCAATCTTAGTTACCAAGGTGACTTAATCATCTGATATAACAAAAAGCACAGATGGCATTTAAAGCTCAGAACATCTCAAATTCGGATCCTTTGTTTGGCAATGAAAGTGCTTTTCCTGGGTTAACTGAATAAAATATAAGTAAAATTTGAGTTTTGTATTTACTTCACATACAATTGCTTACATCATTTAAGTTCAATATACATAATTATCTATCTAGTAATATTTCTACATGCATTTATAGACTCATTCATTTATATTCATAAGATTATATAGATTTTTACGTACCTATGTATAGTTTTGATTTTATGGTTCTGAAGTAAAATTTTGTGAACATATACCACATACTTAATTTTTCAATTTTCAACTGTTTTATAAGTAAAAATTAAAACAATTTTAAATTCAGACCTTTCTACTTGGTAGTTTTTAAATCATCATTTTCTTGATGTAGAAATCATAAATTATTATTATAATTATTAGGAAATATTATTTGCTTGCTCCAATAGTATATTGTGAGGAAGGATTGTATTTCATTATCTTCTTTACTTGTTCTTGTCAACATTTTAATTCTTAGAGATAGAAACAAAAATCTGACTGTACAACTCATGATAGTAACTAGTAATGACCAGAATTAAAAGAATTAATTACTAAGTTAAATCAATATGCACAGGAAAATGAAAGTAAACAGTCAAAAAAAAATCACACTTTGTAGTTCTGAATAAACTAAAATTGGATTGCTTTTCTGCTTCTTCAAACGAGATAAGGATCCAGGAGATATAATCATCCTTAAAATTAAGCTCCAATGACCTATTTTCATATCACAGATAATTTTATACAAATTAAATTAATTTGCAAAACCACCTATTAATATGCCTCTTAAGGAGGCCACTATCCGCAGGAAGTACTTCTCTAGGCACAACAAAACATTTTATGAGCTATTTCTGTGTGAATTTGTGTGAACCTGTGTAGACATATTTACTTTTCATGTTGCAAAGCAAGAGGGAAAAAAGAGACAAAAATGCTTTCATGGTTAAAAGGCCTGGGTAAGAGAACATATGAAATTAAAGATCTGAAACATAGTGAATGAGTTACACATTAAGCTCTTTTCTCATACTAAGCAATGAGCACAGTGATTTACCCCCATATCTTTAGCATTCCCTAACTAATAATGAATATTATGAATTGATTTATGTTGGTCGGCTGCTTGTTTATGACTTGTATTATCTGAAAAGCTCTAAATCTGGAGAACGTAGGTCTGATATGAATCACCACATTAGTTACAACATCGTAAAGAAATATGGATTCCAGTTTGTTCATAACATTTTAGTCATCAACTTAAGGCTATCAGTATCCCTCAGAGAAAAAAGCTGCTTATACTTCCAACTATAATTTCTTAAGGTCTTAAAGAATTTATAATTTGTGATTATAAGCCATTGCCACTATAAACTAGTGAAAAAAACAACCAGAAGTTTGCAGTATTGCTCGATGTACTGCTTTGCAGTGGTGTTTCTTGGAGGCTCAACACATTACTGTGTTCTTCCATCATACTAGGGGCTAATGAAGGCTGCATTATTTATAGAACTGTTGCTTCAGTCATCTTTAGAGTAGATTCACTGGGACATAAATTCTCTCTATGACTGCATACTCATTCAAGAATGCTTGAAATGCGATAGTTTTGCTCAGCTATGCGTAAAATCACCACATGGGCTTCCTGATCTTTGAAGTGAGAAATGTGGTGTCAAAGTACACTAAAAGGGGTCATCAAAACTGCTTCCTAACTGCAAAAATGCTCATGTGCCAGCTACATAATGCACTGCTAGAGGGATGACAGAGATTAGTGTCATCATTAGAAACATTGCAGACTCGGGAATAATGAGTATTACCCAGACCCTATCTACTTACCTATTTAGTCCATTCAAGAAGACAGATGGAATTTAGAGATTAACAAGGCATTATTACAAACTTAATTGACTCTATTCTAATTGCAATAGCTATATTACATGTGATTCTATTGCTGGCTCAACAATATATTCATTGAAACTTAGTAAGTGACTATTATTTTGCTCAATTCTTTCTTCTCAATGTTTATTACTTAATGATCATCACAGATTATTTTCTTCCAGCTGCCATGGCCAGCAATAAAACTTTTTAATTCTTTATGTCTGTTTCAGCTTTCTAACCTTGACTGGCTTTCTATTCCATGTGATATAGCTGCTTCTTCATTAGTGTCTTCATTTATTGAATTGAGGAACAGAAATTAGAAAACATTTTAAAGTCCTTTTTGAAAACTCTGATTTTCCAGGAGCAACAAATAAATCACATAAAATGAAAATCTAGATAAAATTTCCTGTAATCTATGAGGTTATAGAGACAATCTCTCAGTTTGGAAAAGATCAGTTTCCAGATCTGGCAGCTTCTTAGCATTGGAGATAAAATACACAATGCATATTGGATATTATGGGTAAATTTGCATACTGGAGGAAACACATATCTAATTTGGGTGACTTGCTCACCAAATAAATCTGCAAACTGTCAGTTTTGAACATTTCCAGGTGAAAACTATTTTTGAAAGAGACATTGACTTCAGAGAAACATTTCATATTTTGGCTATGTGGTACAAAGATGTGGTTTTGATAGATGCTGTCCTTGGGAGAATACAGATGATTTTTCAGCCTAGGTTTCTCTGTGAAATCTGCATGCAAATGATGCTTTCATGCTGAGCATTTGTTTACCATATTTTGGATCTCAGCTTGTGACTTCAATAAGGTTCTTTAGCCTATACCATAAATCTATGTGACGTGAGTATGCCATTGTGAGTTTGCTGTCAATATATAGTAACATTTCATCATTAAATAAAAAGTTTTATGTAGTTGTTTGTGATTACACAGGTTTGAAAGTCATAAGTAAAACTTATGATTAAGTGATGTACGTGCTCAAAGTATTGTTTTCTACTGTCCATCTCAACAAATGGTGTCGGGGTAATTCGATGGCAATGGGATGGCAAGTGTACATGGCTGTCTTATATTTCTAAATTTTACCAAATGAGGCACTAATTTCATAGTAGACAATACTGAAAGATGTTCTATTTAACCAGAGAAAATGGTAGGCTTGACTATTGCTATAAAGGTGATTGCTTATTTCAAGAAAAGTGCAACAAGCCTATAGTTCTTTATAAGAACTTTAGGCTTCTTAAATGTAAGATATTTTAAATGCAAGAAATAGAACTATACAGTATAAATAATTCTAAAATACCATCTGAGAGATAGAATGACATCATCTATAGTAATCGGGGCTCAGGGGATATGCACAAATGAAGATTATCTGGCTTCTGTTGCCTTTTCTGAAGAATAATATTTTATTGCAGATATTAATGTAACACTTTTCAATATTGCTCCAGCATTTATTAACAGTTTTTGAATGTCAGTTATTTTGTAAGTAGTGTAAATTTTCATATGTTTCAAATTATTGTGGTACTGCAAAAGAGATTAGATATGGTACAAAGAAATGGATCTCTTAAGAAGATGAATATCTAATGTGAATATACAGAGAATAGGAAAGTTTTCAGTTGAAACAGAATATAACCTCTTGCTGTAATTCATTGAGAAGAGATGAAAGTGAAATCTCTATTTCCTATATGTTATTGAATATTTGAAGGTTAAAATTTGAATATTTTGAATGAAGTAAAATATTCAAAAGTACTCGTACATTTTTTTTGCTTATTCTTCAGATAGTACAAATGAAATATTTTCTTTTTCCCTTCTAATGCTTTAAAAATTGTGCCTTATTTTGAAATAGTCTGAGGCTTCCCAAAGGTTCTAAAGTAGTAGTCTTTATTTACGCTTAATCTTACAGAAAACCACTTATACAATTTCAATAGTCTGTCCATATTAACAAATTTTAACTGTGATTGCTAGTTCATGTAACACAACAGAAGTAAAAACATATAGGATGATACTATTAACATATATGCTTATCATTCTCAAGATCATTTTTTGTTTAAGTTTGTTACCCAAATATATAGAATATACCCATCATGTTTTACTGGACAATATTATTTAATTTTCCCCAAACTTAATATAACATGTTGAACAAAAGGTTTTGAAAAACTCTTCAAATTATATTCTTTATAAGATTGAGCACATTGCCAGAATCCTTTGTTAGACACTTTTAACACTCTACTAAGGAAATACAAATTTAAGTTCTCTATTCTTAGTTTAATTTATTTTTATATTTTTCATGTAATGTATTTATGTGTTTATGCAAACAACACATGCACATGAGACATATTACACATAGGGATGTGTTTTATTATTACATTCTCATACAGATTATATAATGCATTTTAATATATTGTCCTCAATTAACCTGTTTGTTCAGTTCTCCATTGTACTGATTCCTTCTTGCCATAGTTAGTCCCATTTCTGCTTTAATATATTTGGTGTTTGAGGGGAACTTATTAGTTTATTTTGGGTTACTAAAAGAAACATGAGTGAGGGATTATATACAAGATCATAGAAACCTTAGCAATGACTATACTGATGCGAGTCTTTTTGAATGCACTCCTTCCTAGGCCAGGAGGGATGGGGGTGGGCCTTGGACTTCCAACAGGGCAGGGCACCATGCCCTCTTTCAAAGAAGAAGGGGGAGGGAGGAGGGGTGGGAGGTAGTGGGAGGGGACCGGGAGAAGGGGAAGAAAGATAAAAATTTTATTTCTTTAATTATGTTTTTGAATGGAAAAAATAAAACAAACCAATGTATGGAAAAAAAATAAAATGTCAACACAATAGAAAAAAAAAAAGAAAACTTGTAGACAACCCCCAAAAAGTTGAGGTTAAAATATCTGAAAGAAAATATTAAAGAAATTATTTAATGTCTAAAAATAACTTGTTTTCTTATAAAGAAAATGTATGAACAAATTTACCAATTAAAGAAAATGCTAAGCAAAAAAAAAAAAAGAAAAAATATATACCTCTCCCAACAACCCCTAATTGCCTAGGAATAGGCTTTAAACTCTGCCCTTTTTAGCCATGGTTAACTGTATATAAATCCTCAGGGTGGAATGGAGACTCCTGAGCCTTTAGCCCAGGCTACAGCTTTGTTTGTTTGTTTGTTTAGCTTGGCTCAATATTTTAAAAATTTAAAATGGATTTTTGTCATACACCATATTCTGTTTACAGTTTCTCTTCCTGCCCCACCTGTAATCTCTTAAATGTAACCTTTTTCTCTCTGTTTAGCTTTGGAGCCTGTCCTAGAACTAGTTGTTGTAGACCAGGCTGGCCTTGAACTCACAGAGATCTGCCTGCCTCTGCTCCGTGAGTGCTGAGATTAAAGTAATACGCCACCACCGCCCGACCCTAAATGCAGCTTCTTAACTCCACCCTTGCCACCTTTGAAAATAAACATAAATCAAGTCTATTTGTACTTGCAAGTCTTGAACTTTTTTTTTCATTTTATCTAACCCATTGTGTTTTCATAGATTTCTTTAATAATTTATTCATGAAGGCTATTTAGAAGTCCCTGTCTTATGGTATATACATTATTTTTCAGGGCCTACTGTATTAGGGTTGCTTAGTTCTAGTAAACATATATTTCTTTGCCTATTGTTGAATGTGTTTTAACCCTGCTGTAGGCATCTTGGTTTGGGGTGATGGCAGTTCTAGATGTTAATATCAGGTCTTATCTTTTTGTGGAGGTATTTATATTTGGTTTCTTTTGCCCTTTCCATTTCTTAGGAGAATGTGGTGGCTGTGGGTTACCTAGCAAGAAACGTTTCTGTGATCAGTCTTATGTGACCACTGGGAGTTCTGTGTAGAATATGTTTCTGGGTATTTAATGATGACACATAGGAGATGGATTTCAAGGCATTGCTGAAAGAGAAGACAGTAAGTTGTACCACTTGAACATTCTTAGTACTGTGAGAATAGGGGAAGAGAGAGAGGAGAGTCCACAGCAGGTGATTTTATTTTTTAAAAGGTTTGGGAGAGAAGAGGAGTATGTGTAAAGATTAGAAGATGGCCTATTTGTTATCCTTACCTATCTGCTTTCCCGCCTGGAGTGGCTGGTTCCCAGGGAATAAGTGTTGGAGTTAGTGGCTAAGCCAAACTGATGACGGGATGTGAGTCTGAAGGAAAAAAATCTGCCCTTGAATATTTTCTAATGTTAACGAGGCAGCATTTCTTATAAGCCTGGGCTACTTAGTCAAGATACCCCTGAAATTAAATTATATTCCATTATATAATATATCCAGGTAAGTCATATTGAAATAAGAATCTAGATACCTTGAAAATATAGTTTTGAGTTACTAAATGGCTCCATACCTGTTCACAATTAAAATTAAATTAAACTTAACATCTTAGCTCTTGACATAAAATAGCCGCCAGTGGACATCAGTATCCCTTCTTCCCACATTTTTCTGACTTCTGTTCATTTAATAGGGGAAAGGATGCTTAATGATTAGTCCAGGGTTTTCAGTAAAATTCTTCCTGATAGCACCAAATCTTCCACAATTGTCATTTCACCGTTGGTTATATTAAGAAGTTAGAAGTTGATACCTGTAAAGAAGTCAATCTTCCTTTCCTGTATCAATATGGATAGACCAGAATCAATCATCAGAATTAACTTTCTTACAACTTTTGACATCTTAAGATTTGTCAGAGGAGAAATCTCTATAGTATTTGTTAATTATTATTTATTTAATAAAAAATATTATTCTTAAAAATAAAGCAATTGCATTTTTTCTGCTTCAGCATGTCATTAACTGATGAAACGCATACATATTATCTTTGTTAAGCTCACACATTGTTGGGATGAGGAAGAAAGTCCTTTAGTTTCCAGTATTCCAACTATATCAAAGGAAGATAGAGCATCTTCTGTTCATCACTCAAAATACTGAGATTAAAAGTTTATTTTGACAAAAATCAGGTGTTCATAGGTGTGTAGGTTAATATCAGGGTCTTTGATTTGATTCTATTTGTCTACCTGCATGTTTTATGGCCAATACCAATCTGCTTTCATTACTGTGACTTTAAAATACAGCTTGATGTCGAGGATTGTGATGCCTCCGAAAGTTCCTTTATTGTACATGATTATTTTGGCTATCTTGGGTTTTTTTCATACGAAATTGAGTATTGTTCTTTTGAAGTCTATGAAAAATTGTTTTGGAATTTTGATGGTTATTGCAGTGAATCTGTAGATTGCTTTTGATAAGATTGCCATTTTTATTATTTTGATCCTACCTATCCAAGAGTATGGGAGATCTTTCCATTTTCTGATATCTTCTTCAATTTCTTTCTTCAAAGACTTAAAGGTCTTGTCTTTCACTTCTTTTGTTAGTGTTACTCCAAGATATTTATGCTATTTGTGACTATTACTATTGTGAATGGTGATGTATCTCTGATTTCTTTCTCAGCCCCATTATCATTTGTATGTAGGAGGGCTATTGATTTTTTTAGAGTTAATGTTGTATCCTGCCACATTACTGAAGGTGTTTATCAGCTGTAGGAGTTCCCCTGCTACAATTTTTGGGGTCACATATATATTATCATCTAATCTGCAAATAGCAAAAATTTGACTTCTACCTTTCCAATTTGTATCTCCTTGATCTCCTTTTGTTGTCTTATTGCTCTAGCTAGAACTTTGATTACTATGTTGAATAGATATGAAGAGAGTCGACAGCCTTATCTTGTTCCTGATTTTATAGGAATCTCTTTGAGTTTCTCTCCATTTCACTTGCTGTATATTGCTATTGTTGTGTTTAGATACGTTCCTTGTATCCCTGATCTCACCAAGTCCTTTATCATGAAGGGTTGTTGGATTTTTTCGAAGGTTTTTGCAGCATCTAATGAGATGATCACGTGTTTTTTTTTCTTTCAGTTTATTGTTATGGTGGATTACATTGATAGATTTTCATAGGCTGAACCATCCCTGCACCTCTGGGATAAAGTCAGCTTGATCATGGTGGATGATATTTTTGATGTGTTCTTGGATTCAATTTGCCAGGATTTTATTTAGTATTTTGTATCAATGTTCATGAGAGAGATATAATTCTCTTTCTTAATTGCATCTTTGTGTGGTTTGGATGTAACTCTAGCCAAGTAAACAAAAAGTTTAGAAATATTTCTTCTGTTTCTATTGTGTGAAACAATTTTAGGAGTATAGGTATTAGCTATTCCTTAAAGTTCTGTTAGAATTTCTGCACTGAAACCATCCAGTCCTGGGCTTTATTCAGTTGGGAGATTTTGATGACTGCTTCTTTGGTCTATTTAAATGGCTTATTTGTTCTTGATTTAATTTTAGTCTGTGGTACCATACAGAAAATTGTCCATTTCTTTTAGAGTTTCCAATTTTGTGGAATACAATTTTTCAAAATATGACCTAATGATTCTCTGGATTACCTCAGTGTCTGTTGTTTTGTTCCCCTTTTCATTGCTGATTTTATTAATTTAGGTTTTTTTCTCTCTGTCTTTAATAGTTTGTGTAAGGGTTTGTTTGTTTTGAGGATTTTCTCAAATGTATACTGAAAAGAGTAAAATTTACTGTATAAAAATTGTAATTAATTAATATATAATTTAATTAAAATGAAGATAACTAATGATAAAAGCTTATAGTGAATTAGTAATGTTGGATTTGCTGATCACTGTATGCGCATGCTTATCTTAATGGTTTCCAGTTTGTCTTCAGTCCTTTCTGGCGCTTATATTTCTTTTCCCAGGCACGCACTGCTGATACAGATGCTATGTATGCTGCCAATCTGAATACTTCCTTTATGCAAATGCACTGAATGCTCTGTTTTTATATACTTTTAATTGACTTTTAGACCTCTTATCAAATTTAATATACAAAAAAATATTTTTAAAATATATTAAAAATATCTTCAAAATTAAAATGATGGATGGCTACCTTACTTTCTTACAATATAACACCTAATCATCCCCACTAAAATCAGGATTAACACTATAAAAGATGAAAGTATTCAGTTTGAATTAAATACAGCATTAATACTGTGTACATACCATACACTCTCATCATATCACTATAATAGATACTGTAGTTTTTGTAATAAGCAAAGAACATATAAATAAAAATGCTTGGATTAAAGAAATAAAATAAACACAATTGAATAAATACAGAATTAGTTACAGAAATATGCTAATACTAAATATTTTCAATGATACAAAATTTTGAAACTTTCTTAGTAATTTGTTCTTTAATTATGAGTATTGTGGACAATAAGTATTTGAATAGTGAATTTAAATACATCTAATTAATTACAACATTATTTATAAAAGTACTTTCTAATGAATAAAATATTAACTATTTGTTAAAATTCAGGCTATTGCAATTCATGTTATTTTTAATTTTACATTTATCAAAAAAACTGTACAAACTTTTCAGTTTCTTTGCTATGAGTACTGAATACTTTCTATTGACAGTTTTTATCTCTCTTGTCTGTAATAACAGGAATATAACAAAATTATGCATAATTTGTGGATTTAAAACTTCTATATAATTAGGCACATTTCATGGCAAATGATTTACTTATCTATGTTTTTGCTGTGCCTTGTTAATTTTGCACACATAAAATCATGTTTTAGCATATGAAACGAAAAACATATGGTAGAATTTAACAATGTGTGTAAACATAGATATATGAAATTGCTTTCTCTTATGGGCAAAATTTGAAAAGAAATTGTGGAAGTGCAGTCATTCCGGACAGAAAAGTGAAAAACCATATTGAACAAGTTCATTACAGTACTGACACAATTAAATATAATTTCAGAAGTTAAATAAGAATATGTTTTTTCCATTAATCTAATTCAGGAACATAGGTGAATCATTGGTAAATAACAAATTAGTATCCTGCAGAACTCCTGGTCAATTACTTCAAAGTAGAGGGAATAGAAGTGAACAGTTTGGGGGAGGAAGTTCTCTGTGTATGACATAGAAGGTCATTTGTTTTCTCCAAGTCAGCATCATGACTGGAGAAAATGAGCACTTGGAGGCTCGAGGTGAGGTTGGTGTCTGTAGAACAGCATATGTTGTTGTTGAAATAACATGGAAAAGAAACAGACAGAGAACTAGTCAGAGGAAAGGGTTTGCTTTTAATCTGACCATTCATCTGGGTAGATAACTTACTCAGAAGCAGAGAAGAAACTGACATTTTCATGTTCTCATAGTTATCTTTGTATGTGGGACAGAAATAGTATCCCTTATATTCTAAAGTTATAATTTTTAATGACCCTAGTTTCCTGTAAAATACGCTCATAACGTTGAATAAAGCACATCCTATTAAAGCTATACAGTTTAAAAGCCTTATAAAGAAAATATTTAAGCAGAGCCTGGAAAAAATAGGGGGAGCAATAAGACTTTCTTCTCATTGGTAAACATTTAACGAGCTCAGAACTACTACTGAATAAAAAAAAAGATTAGATGAAGTTAATTTAACCATGAATTATCACAGAAAGTTATAGATTATTGGGCCTGTGAATACAGAAATGTATCCCTTTTTAAGAGAGCAGAGTCGTACTAAATAAATAAAGGCAACATTTACGGATCCTGCTCAAATCAATACACAAGATATCAGTTAACAGTGTCAAAGTTTTAAAACTTTACACATTTTAAGTGCCTTTCTTTATGGGTTTTTAAAAATACCTAAATTTTAAAACAATTTTAAAACACTCTAAGAAATTCAGGAACTCATCATGGTAGCACAAAATAAAATTCTCCATTGGTAGACCTGTGGATTTATTCTACAACTAAGTAGAAAAGTCACAGTCATGGACCTAAGCAGTTCTAGAACTTCTCTTTCGTGCTAAAATACTTAGGATAAGAGACTGCACACATCCCCTGGTATCCCTGCTACTTAGTGACTGGGACTCCACACTGATCTCCCGAACTGACACCCCTTTGTACATATCTCCTAAAGCCAAACCTTCACTCTCCTGTGACTCACAGACACCCTTGCCTACGCCTGGATTTAGCACTGTATTGTCTGTCCAAAGCCCAAGAACCATATCACTGTGCCAGGCTCTACCCACGAGGCTCTGTGGGGTAGACACAAAAGTCATACTGTCATCCTGGAGGGTTTTAGGGGTCTCAGAGGACCCAGAGTTGTCACTACGTGGAGCCTCTCTCAGGAATTCTGGCTGGGGGGGGCAAAGGACAGTTCTCTGTGGACAGAGATTCCACAGTGAAAGCCTTTTTTTGGTCACTTTCTTTTCTGGGGCTTCCTGACAGAATAGGAAGAGTCCTGTGAGTGCACACTCCTCATGGAACCTGGGAAGATGGGTAAGTCTCAAAACACTGAATGGCTGAAAACCTTTTCCCAGGATCCAGAAGACTCAAGCCTGAGCACCCATCACTGCCCGGCTGCTGGCGTTGTCCTGCAGGACTGTGCCACTGGAAAGCCCTGCCAAGACTGGGCCCCTGAGGTGCTGCTTGCTGCAGATATCCTGGCCTCCGGGGCCTCCCAGTCCAGCTTCAAGACTGTGCCTGCTACAACCAAGTCAGGTTCCAAGGACAGGAATCCTTTACTGTCTAGAGAAGGGAATGTCCCCAAGATTTCAAAACCCCAGGAAGCATGGCATAGCCATATCTTTGATCAAAATAATAAAATAGAGACTAGAAGCTCCAGGCAGGACAAACAGATTGCAGGGATGAGTCCTGGTCTAATAACTTTATTAGCATACAGGTCTAATAACTTTAAAAAAAACTTTGGGCACAGAATAAAAAGCCTTATATTTTCAACTTTGATCTCCAAAGTCAAAGAACAGGAGAACTTCCCAAAAATTCACAAGGGCTTTTTAGTCATGACACAAAGGCTACTTTGAAGAACAGGACCTCATGACCTTTGTTGAATGGAATCCAGAGGAGAAATTGCGGATACACCGTAGATGTGCCCAAAATCCAACGAGTTGGCATGTATATCACCAGAGGGTTCCTACAGCAGGAAAAAAACGAAACCTAAAAAACAGCATCTGTGTTCACCAAGCAGTCCTAAGGTACACAGCCAAACTCCCACAGACAAATGCATGCACTATGGTCATTCTCTGTGCAGAGAACCTGTGTTCCGAGCCAGCCACCCTCAGCACAGGGTACAGGCATCACACGTCCCAGGCATTTCTGTCTGCTGTCCAAGGCACTGCCTTTGTAAAAGTGTACTATCTGGGAAAGCAAATGCTTTTCCCAATTTAAAGTAATTAAACATTTAGGCATTAAAAAACGAGGATGTACAAGTGAAAAACAATTGTTATCTGACATGGCACATCATTAAGATCTCCTGCACCAAAACTATTATCCTTTCTCCGTGTTCTTCCTCACTATACACCCTTCCTCTCAATTTTCATTTCTCCCTTTTTGTTCCATGTGTCTTTGGATGTGGACAACGGCTTTTTTTTCCAACTGTTCAATTCATTCTCTCAAGGAAATGGAGTGCATAGAAATATAATCCAGAAATTTGAATGTCAAATATTGCTAGGGTTTCTAAGGGAAATTTAGAAATAAAACATTTACTATCCATGCGGCTTACTGGAATATAGCAAACAAAACTACTTATTGCTTAGCAACTTGGGCACAAGTAAAATTTGCATAACAAATCAATGATGGCTTTCTCAGTTCTAAAACATTTTCAATGCAATATATTTAAAAGAATGTGTTCTCTTTCTGCCGTGAAAATCATGCAAATAATTACTGGAAAAATGAATATCATACATACCATAATATAATGGTGCTTATGTATTTTTATGCAATGAAACACAACAATAATGAACATTCTATACAGGCTCATATTTAAGTAGCAACTTTTATATAAACTATAATATTTTGAGAAATTTTTTGAAAATTTCAATATAAGTTGATAAGAGAAATGTCTATAAATTTTACACTACCTAATATATTAAAGGACAAAAATAATACTTTTAGAATCTGGAAAAGAAGAATTTATAAGAAGCATAACATTGCCACTATGAGGTATGGTATTAAAGGCAAAAGTAGGATTGGAATTTTTCATATTTCTACAGTCCCTTCTTCTTTCTGGTAATCATCATTTGACTTTGGGTATTTGATTTTACCATACAGAATCCTTTTAGTATGAAATAAATCCAATTGTCTTTGTATGGTATTGCTCCCTGTGTATTTGGGGTAATATCAAAGGCCTATCATGATGTCTTTAAAAAATTGCCCTCAAATATTTTTCTATAGTTCTGAATTTTTGGTCTTTTATTTTAGTCTGTGGAACGTATTAGGTTTATTTTTGTTCAACATATTAAATGGTGGGTTAAGCTTCAACCTTATGCCAATGAATGCATAGTTTTTTAATGAAAAGTTACCTTTTATCAAAATGTATAATTTTGAATTATTTTTTGGAATCAGCTTAATTTAGAGTGTGTGTCTGTATTTATGGAATTGGGGTGATCATTTGTTCACCAATGTTTCTACCTTCATACAAACACCAGGCTATGTGGTTACTATCAAATTGTAATCTGCCTTGAAATCAGGTATTGACTTACCTGTTAAAGCTCACTTATGATTCCATATGATTTGCATATTTGTTTAACTAGCATAGGAAATCATTTTCTTATATATCTCATGATGTTTTCTAGGATCTCTGATGTGACTAGTCTGTCTGCACTGCCATCTGAAGCTGTGGAGATGTCCTGGCTGACTCATGCTGCTTTCCTGGGCCATATGACCCTTTAGCAACAGTAGTCTGGGCCAATGTTCATGGCCATGTCACCACCAAAGGCAACAGGGACATCACTGGTCTTGGCTACCACCTGGTGCCATACTGATACTCAACAGGTGCACTGAGCTGGCCCTGGCTGCTCTCTGACTGCAGCACTCAGGAGTGCTAGCTCCATTCTTCACCTGGGCAGGTAGGCAGAACGGGGACTGCGGACAAGAACACTGCCCCTGCCCCTCTCCAGTTATAACACATGGGAAAGCCTAGTCCTGCACCTCACTAGGGCAGCGCAGTAGAGCTGGCCTTTGTGGTATGGTTGGGAGAGAGCTATCTCTGATGGTATGGTCTCAGGAGAGATGGCTCTGACCCTTACCACCTGCAGCAGACGGGAGAGCTGGCCCTGCCCTTTGCTGACTTTAGCCCTTAGGAGAGCAGGCCATGAACTTTTAAACTTTTACTGGACAATGGGGTTCAGCTGGCCCAGGTGCCATGGGCTCTGGAGAGCAGGCCTGGAGGATGTGAAAGCAGGAGAGCTGGCTTAGCTTCTTGTGAGGAAAGTGATGGATAGATGGTCCTGGTGCTGTTGATGTGAGAAACCTGGCCCTGATAGAATAGGCATGGAAATATAAAAATAGAATAGAAAATTCAATTATTATACCGAGGGAAAATAGGGAGTATTTATCTAATTATTTTTTTCCTCTTTGTGTCTCTTTTCTCTTTATGTTTACTGAACGTGCTATTTTTTCCCCTTGGGTTCAGTGTGATTTATATCTGATAATAATTTTCACAGGCATGAAGTCACTAGTTCCAAGTTGTCATAATGTATGCAAGATAGTTGTTTATATGCTTTCTTTTCCTTATCTAATAGACACACACAACAGGTTCCAACACTAATGACATCTTTCAACCTTAAAGATGTATTGCAAGTTCAAGTATAGCTTTCATATTTTTCTTTTCTTTTTTTTTTCTCAAGACAGGGTTGCCCTTTGTTTCCCCGGCTGTGATGGAACTTGCTCTGTATACCACCAGGCTTCCCTCAAACTCAGAAATTTGCCTGCCTCTGCCTCCTAAGTACTTGGATTTTGAAATTTAATAATACCCTAGTAACATTTGAATTAGGCATTATGATATTAACACTTCTGAAAAATAAAGCATAACTATTTGGTAATTTCAATAAAGTTTAAATATTTAACTTCTCACAACTGCTTTTACCATTTTGTTCAGATAATGAAACAGTGAACAGATTGGATGTGTGAGGGTGATATTTTTTTACACCACAATTAAATTTCTTGTATTGTAATGTGGCAAATAGAAACAACTCCCATATTTCATTTTCTCAAACATTTTGCTGCATTGCAGTAGTTGGAGACACAGTGCTATCACCTAATGGGAATTTAAAAAGCAGATGAAATCCCAGACTCAAATGCTACTGCATTTTGAAATCTTTCTAGTGGAGATGAGAGCCAAGTGCATCAACTCACTATTTTTAGTTCTTTGAATCCATGGAAACAGTTTATCTTCACCTAACCCAGGGTTTCTTCCACAAAATCCCCTAAAATAAGGTTAACCTATTGGTAATAAGCCAGAACCAAATAAAGTGGTCTATTTTGAAAATGAATTAAAATTAAGCAACATACATTTTGCCTAGTATCTAACAGAATGAATCTATCTATCTATCTATCTATCTATCTATCTATCTATCTCTATCTATCTATCTATCTATCTATCTATCTATCTATCTATCTATCTATCTATCTATCTATCTATCTATGGATTTGGTTGTATAAATGTATGTATAGTATATACATGTCTACCTATATATTAAAAGAAAATATTGAAAGAAATTAATTTGTTTCATTATTAATGAATAAATTCAAGCTAGATTTTTCAATTTTCCACTATATAAATAAACTACTTAATGGATATAAATTAAGCAAATATGATTTTTAGGCACTTAAATGTTATAAGTAAATTATTATTTGTTAGAATTATACATAAAAGATAAAAATACATTTAATGTTTTCAGACATGAGAAAAACTCATTGTTCATGTCTGAAATTAACATTTAAAATCAAAGTTTAATAAAAAATTTGAAAACGGGAATCGTGTTCATATAGCTGAAAGCTTGTCTAGCACACAGAATTCCCTAATCCCTGAATCTGATGCCCTGTATTACATAAAATAAAGGTATTAGCTAGCATTGCAATCCCAGCACTTTGGGGATGGATGAAGGAGGATCAGTAGTTTAAGATCATTGTAGAGATTATTCTTAATTGTCACTTTGGTGCCCTCTAGAATCAACTGGGAACTGTGCCTCCTGGTATTCTTGTAAGGCATTCTCTTAATTTGGTTATAAATATGGGATGACTTGGGCTGGAGAAATGACCCAGCAGTTAAGACCACTGGCTGTTCTTGGAGATTATCCAGGTTCAGTTCCCGGAACTATATTGGATGGCTCTCAGCCTCCTCTAACTCTACCTCCAAGGGATCCAATGCCTTCTTCTGGCCTCTAGTGGCACAGCATACATGTTGTGCATATAATAAAAAAGTACATAAGTAAATAAATGAATCATTAAAAAATATGGGAAAATTCAGTCTTAATGTTGGCAATACAACTTTATTGGGTGTGTTCTAGACTGAATAGAAGGAGAAAGGAAACTGAGCAGTAGGCATTCATTAATCTATTGCCTTTTATTCCCAATTGTGAATATACGTGCTTAGTGGCTTCAACTTCCTACTGTTGCATTTACTGTAAACTCTTTCCCCTTAAATTGCTTTTTGAGGATGTATATTGTAACCACAGAATAAAGATTCGTTGTTCTCCCTTGGCTGTAGAATGAGCTGAAGCCATTCTGGGATACATGAGATTCTGTGTCAAAATAACATAGTTATAATATTATAGACTTCTAATATGCAAATAATAATAATGAAATAAAAAACTTTTACATTTTGAGTATTTAAAAAAGATGACTCAATACACAATTTTCATAAATATTTTCTAGATGACTTTGGCATAGAAATTGTTCAGCATGAGTTCTAAACTGAATCAGGTTTCAGGACAATGAAAGCCAAATTCTACATATAAATTTCGTTATAAGTTATATGATGAAGTAATAAAACTGACATTTGTATACATAATTCATTTTTGCTCTAACTCTTGTGATTTTAATGTGTTGAGGTGATGATTTATAACATCTTCATTTTTCATGTCATGGCTTTCAAATGATAATGTGCATGCCTTTATGAGTTCATGCTATATGTTTGTATACTATTTTACTAAATGTCAGTCCAGAATTGGCTAAGTATTTTCTTTTGTCAATGTAAGGTATTTCAATATGTTTAAATCACCAGCAAGTATCTGTTCCAGACAATCTCGAGTATAACTTGTGTTATTCACTTGCTAATGTTAATTTTAGATTTCACAGTGCAGATAGCAAAATCAACTAATGTGAACATTATTACATGACTTCAAAAGATGCCGTATTAGTCGTTTTCAGAGTTGGGAGTTCAGACTGTCTTACAACTTAAAATTAGCCAACAAGTTTATAGCAGGGGTTTTACTCAGTGCTCTTGAACTCCCACTGCTTCATGAAACTGGTTACTATTGTGTGCAATGAAAAAGAAATGACATATATAAGACGCCACCTAAGGTTTACAAATTAATCAAATACATACTCTTCTGGCTCTGGTCATAGTTCCTATGTAGCAAATGATCCTGAGGGCAGCAGTTTAATTTATAGAATAAAAGAATCCTTGAAAACTTACATCTAAGAGTCTTATCTACGATGTAGCTGCAAATTATATACTTTTATAATTCCAAACAAAGCTACTGACAAGTATGGCAGAGGAACTACAGTTTGACATTTTCCTCAATAGGCACTAAAAGCATCAGCCAATTACCTGACAAGTGAAATCAGGCAGTCTCACAGATGACATGGATCGGAATCTGATATCTTGCAAACTACTATCAACTATAGCTTTTAAGTTGAAAAATAATTGATGTATTTAATGAGTTATATATTATATTACATTTTCCCAGAAAATAGTTGCCAATTTTTAAATGTTTTGAAATTTTCATACATGAGAACAATATCTACAGTGTTTCTCCTACTTTCTATTCCCATCTAACTCTTCTTATGTTCCCTTACTTTCCAATCAATAAGCTCTTTTTAATGTGTATGTGTATGCATATATATGTGTATATATATATATATGAGTACATTCAGTTTTACTTATATATAAATACATTTATGGATGATAGTTGTGATTGATCAAATTAAAGATGAATATTTCAGAGGATATTTCTCTACGTATACTGTATTTTTATATGACTGAATTGATATTTTCCTCACTTGCATCTTTTCATTCGAAATATATACATATATTATTGAGTAAATTAAAAATAGAAGCTCAGTAACATTATAAAATATTTTATGTTTTAATAAATACGATGACAAATACAAACTAAAGAATAAAAGGTTTAATTAGGTTTAGTTCCAGAGCAGTAGAGTACGCTATGGAAGAGTACACACAGTCTTATATAAGGAATCCATCACACATGAGCAAACGAATCACACAATAAGTGATGCCCTTACTTGACTGAGATGCCACCTCATGAAGGTTCCATAGCCTTTCAAACAGCACCTAGACTGGGGATCAAGTGTTCAAACACACGAACCTATGGTGACTTTTCACACATAAGACATGACACTGACTCATCTTTAATTAGTTGAAAAACTAGATTAAGTATCATTCATTATTTCTAATTTTTCTATTGGCAGTAACAATGAATTGACTATCATATTAAGTATAAGTTGTATTATTAAGTTATTATTGTTACTTAATTGTTATTTTATAGTTATTTAAGATGTTGATATGAAGGTTAAATAATTGAATATATAGCAGTGCTTTCTAACTTATGTTGTACTATATGTTTCCGTCATTAAGACCAGGATATTTTACAACTTTCATCAAGCACACAATCATAAGAAGACTTTGGTTCAACTTGTTGGAAATCGAACTGCATGAGTCACAATTCATCTCTAGTCATGATTTTTTACTACAATGCACAGGGTTCTTCTAGGATTCTCCTATTACTTCCTCATTCTCTTCTTCCTTCTCTTCCTCATCCTCTTCCTTCTTCTTCCTTCTTGTAAGTGAGCTAGAATCTAGAAGATCATGGATGGTGACCAATCCCTCTAAAACTGAATTATACATCTAAGCAATGAAATCCAATTTCTGGAGACATACGTGTTGAGTATTTTAGGAAAGGTGAGGTAATTCAAGCAGTACTTGTGATGTTAGGAAAGAGTTAACTATGAAGTAATTCATAGGCAATATCCTGTAAAACTTTAAAACACTTCATTTAAAATTTTGCACTTTGTTGCCTTGATGCAATACTTTTCTACTGGTATTACAGGTTGACATGATGCATGGCGAATCATGTAAAGGAAACTATTTTTTTTCGTATTTCTAAATTTGTATTGGAATCTATGTAATGAAGTTTAGCATAAAATTCTGATAATTTTGTTCTGTGCAATAGAGTGGATAATTGAGGCACATGGATAATTAGTGCAGTCTCAAAGAGCATGCTTAAGCTGTCTTGCAAGATGCTTTGGATTAACTTTTTAATTTTGAATTTGAATAATCATAGTCATCTGTATATATTCTAGAAAATTTTATATTTCATTGTAAGTCATTTGATAGTTTTAAAGGGCTTATTATAGTTCATATTTTGACATACTTAATAATTACATTTAACACTCAATATTTATCACAACACTTCCTACACTCTTGTAAAGTATTGTGTTGGAATATTGAATTGGTAAAAATAAGATTAAAGTTAATGTTGTTTAATAATTATCTATAAGTGATTTTTTTTCTGTTTGATGACCTCTTAATTTATATTCAGGAATAATACATTCATAGCCACATCTTAACACACATTTAGGAAATAATTTTACCAACATTATTCCAACTTAAATACGCATGTATGAGAATCCTTTTTGTATAATTTATAAATATACAGATTATGATAGTTTAGATACTATTTTAAAATATATTGCCAAGTTTCCTTGGTGAATTACATGATCAAAATATTTTTAAAGTTTATTAAAATGTAACTTTACCTCATTTAATGATATGCCTTCATTACATTTTCTTATTTTCTTGATATTATGTACCCAGGGGCAGGTACATACTGGGCAAGCACTTTGCTGACTAGCTGTAGACTTGTCACACATTAACAGCAGCAATCACATTTCAACAGACAATTGAAAATTTTTCCAATAAATTTTTATTGTTTTAAGGCTTTTTAAATTAAACTATTTATTTTTTATGCCTATAATTAACAGAAATGGCATCAAATATAATAGATATTTAATTATTATCCACTTCATATTTCCAAGTACTTAAACCAAGTAGTATATTAACATCCATTACAGCTCATTTTGCATTCAATAAATTTCATATATATGAAAAATGCAGAAATATATTAAAAGAAAAATATTTTATTCATGTTTGAGGAAGACAACAAGGTAGAACTATCTTACAATTTACTTAGTATCATTTATTTAATGTTTGGATGTTTGGTGCTTAGGATGAAAGTCTTATAATGTTTACATATCACAATGCAGTGCAAGACCAGTTAATGTATGGTTTCAGTTATTACTTTCTTGTAGCTATAGATACAGGTATAAATATAGAAACACATGGACAGAGTGGTAATCCCTTTTTTATGCAAATAATTTCAAAGCTATCTCGATTATGTGACATGGGATGTCATTCTGTCCATGTGTTGCTTTATTGTTTGATGAATAAAGCTGTTTTGGCCAATGACTTAGCAGAGCAAAGCCAGGTGGCTAATCTGAAAGCAGAGTCAGAGAGAAGCCATGGAGAAGGAGAAGGACCAACAAGAAACTTAGGAAATTTACTGGTAGGCCACAACCTTGTGATACACAGATGGATAGAAATGGGTTAATTTAAGATATAAGAGATAGCTAGGAATGTGCTAGAATCATTGGCCAAACAGTGTTATAATTAACATAGTTTCTGTGTGATTATTCGGGGCTGTGAGGCTGAGAAACAAACAAGTGGTTTTCTCCTACAATTATGTTTTATTGATGTACATGTGTGTGTGTTCAAATTTCACTTATATATGAATTCCAAAAATCTCAGGATCAATGTCATTGTTAATGAATCTAGTGTTTAAATCTCATTCAAAACATAACTCATCCTTCTATCCAACCTATTGTATATTCAAATATTCTTTTCATTAGACCCTGTAGTTGGTTATTTTTTACACTTTACTCTTTGTGGGGACCCACTACCAAGTTCTCAAATAAATCACCAATGGAGACTTATTATTTCTTATAAATGTCAGGACTTAGCTTTATTTATTTCTTGCCAGATTTTCTTTTAATTTTTAAATTTTTTTAAAACAATCTTTTCTTCATAATACATACCAATTGCAGTTCCCACTGCCTCTCCTCTTCCCACTCCTCCAACCTTTTTCCTACCACACCCTATCTAATCCTCAGAGAGGGTAAGGCTTCCCACTGGGAGTCAACAAAGTCTGGCACATCACTTTGACACAAAATCAAGCCTTGCCGCCCCCATATCTAGGCTGAGTAAGGTACCCCTCAAAAAAGAATGAGTTCCAAAAAGCCCGTTCAAGCACTAGGGATAAATCCTGGTCCCACTGTCAGTGGCCCCACAGACTGCCCCAGCCACACAACTGTCAACCTCATTCAGATGGCCTAGGTTGGTTCTATGCAGGTTCCTCTACTGTCAGTCCTGAGTCAGTGAGCCCCCACTAGCTCGGATGAGCTGTTTCTCTGGGTACCCCTATCATGGTATTGACCCCGTTGCTCCTATTCTCACTTCTCCCTCTCTTTGGACTGGACTCTGGTTGCGTGGCCCATACTTAGCTGTGAATCTCTGCATCTGCTTTAATCAGTTTCTGCATGAAGGTTCTATGATGACAACTAAGGTAGTCAACCATCTAATTACTGGGGAAGGGCAGTTCAGGCACCCTCTCCACTATTGCTTATGGTCTTAGCTGGGGTCATCCTTGTGAATTCCTGGGAAATTTCCTAGTGCCAGGTTTCTTGCTAGTCTCATAATGACTCCCTCAATCAAAAAATCTCTTTCCTTTCTATCCCTCACTGTCTTTCCCACATCTGGGCCATTCCCTCATGTGCTCCTACCCACTTCCTTTCTCGCGTCTTCTCACATCTTTTGCCTTGCCTTCTTCCCTTCCCCCACACTCCCATTTTTTTTTAAAGAGATCTTGTCTATTTCTGGGTCTGAGTTACCTCATTCAGGATTTTTTCCCTCAGATTTCAAGATTTCATTGTCTTTTATACCAATTAACACTACTCCATTGTGTAAATGTACCATATTTTCTTGATTCTTTTGTTGCTATATAGTTATATATCTCTTTGTTATGGTAACTTATTTAAAAAATCTGTTAAGCAATTTATGTTAAGTAATTTAAAAAAGAGATACTTGTCTGGAGTATCTCATTTTTAAATTACTCTAGACTATCATCTATTTATAATTAATAATGTAGTAATGTTGCTCCACCTGAATAACCTTTCTACATATATATCAGAGAGTATATATTGCTTTTATTATAGTTATATATGAACCCTGTATCCCTAATCTCTCCAAGACCTTTATCATAAAGGGGTGTTGAATTTTGTCAAATGCTTTTTCAGCATCTAATGAAATGATCATATGTGTTTTTCTTTCAGTTTATTTATATGATGGATTACATTGATAGATTTCCATATGTTGAACCAGCCCTGCATCTCTGGGATGAAGCCTACTTGATCATAATGGATGATTTTTTTGATGTGTTCTTGGATTTGGTTTGCCGGTATTTTATTGAGAATTTTTGCATTGATGTTCAAGAGTGAGATTTGTCTGTAATTCTCTTTCTTTTTGCGTCTTTGTGTGGTTTTGGTATCAGTGTATCTGTAGCTTCATAAAAAGAGTTTGGCAATGACCCTTCTGTTTCTATTATGCAAAACACCTTAAGGAGTATAGGTATTAGTTCTTCTTGGAAGTTCTAGTAGAATTCTGCATTAAAACCACCTGGTTCTGGGCTTTTTTTGGTTGGGAGGTTTTTGATGACAGCTTCCATTTCCTTGTGACTTATAGGTCTATTTAAATTGTTCACCTGGTCTTGATTTAATTTCAGTATATGGTATTTATCTAAAAAACCGTTCATTTCTTTTACATTTTCCAATTTTGTGGCATACAGGCTTTTGTAGAAAGACCTAATGATTCTCTGAATTTCCTCAGTGTCTGTTGTTATGTCCCCCTTTTCATTCTTGATCTTGTTAATATAAGTGTTCTCTCTCTGCCTTTTGATTAGTTTGGATAAGGGTCTGTCGATCTTGTTGATTTTCTCAAGGAACCAGCTCTTTGTTTCATTGATTATTTGGATTGTTTTCTGTGTCTCTATTTTGATGATTTCAACCCTCAGTTTGATTATTTACAGTCTTCTACTCCTCCTGGATGAGTCTGCTTCTTTTTTTTTCTAGAGCTTTCAGGTGTGCTGTTAAGTCACTAATGTGTGCTTTCTCCATTTTCTTTTTTTTTCCACATTTAATTTTTTATTATTGCATTATAAATAGTACCATTCAAAATTTCCACCTCCTCCGCTCCTCCCATTTCCCTCCCGCTTCCCCACTCCCCCTCCCCTTTTCCCCTCCAGTCCTAAGAGAGGGCAGGTTACCCTGCCCTGTGGGAAGCCCAAGGCCCTCTCACCTCCATCCAGGCCTAGGAAG
>PVIU01015974.1:0-46438 GCA_004026605.1 Ondatra zibethicus
CATAGCAGCATTGTTTGTAATAGGCAGAACCTGGAAACAACCTAGGTGCCCCTCAATGGAAGAATGGATCAAGAAAGTGTGGATTATATACTCATTAGAATACTACTCAGCGGTAAAAAACAAGGACATCTTGAAGTTTGCATGCAAATGGATGGAAATAGAAAACGCTATCCTGAGTGAGGTAACCCAAACGCAGAAAAAGATTTGAGTCCTACATTTGAAAGAATAAATAAGGATTGGAGAGAAAGAACAAGAAGAGCATTCACATAAGGACCAAAAGGCATGCTCATTGTTGCTCACAGCTTGTTGCATAATAGCCAAAAATGGGAGCAAACCAAATGCTAATCAATGGTAGAATGGATAAATAGTCTGTGGCACAGCTATGCAATGGGAAACCTGATAGCAATGCAAAAGAACCAATTTCTGCAACACAGGAGAGATTGGGGGAGTCTCAAAAGCAGGGCTGAATGAAGGAAGAGGACAGTGTGAGATTTTATTCCTGAATCCTAGAAACAAGCCATCTGGTAATTAGTGGTGACCTTTGGTGGAGAATGAGGGTGTTGGGGATGTTCATGTCATGATTTTGGTGCAGGTCACACAAGCATGTTCACTTTATCAAAATTAATTGAGCTCTGCACTCAGGAAATGTGTGCTTTGTTATGAATTTGATACTCATCTGTTGACATTTAAAATATAAAATATAAGACATCACACAAAGAATGCACACTGGAAGTTTGCTGGATGCAGGGAACAGACTTCAATCTCTACCGTAAATTTTGCGGTCTATAACAGAAGGTGAGGGAAAGTCTTTGACTGTCCCCTCTGAAACAGACCACTGAACAGCATGAACGGATGGAACCTTGGGGCGAAAAGGTCACAGATTAAGGGTCTTGTTAGAGAAATGAGCTACTTTGCCCAGGAAGGAGTTGAAATTTTCTCTGTTGCATACGTGTATGTGTGTCCCTCCTGTATGACGCCCTCTGCCATTCTTTAATATAGTACAAAAGCTCTCTCCAGGTATTGGTGACATGCTCTTGGACTTCCCCGTCTCCAGACCTGTATGAAGCAAATCTCTGTTCTTTATGGGTAATTAGTCTTATGTATTCTCAGTGTCCGTTCTACTGAGAAGAAGGCCACACTCTGCCGGTTACCGCACAGAGGAAGGGGCCCAGGCAGAGCTCCACTCCAGTGTCTGAAACACCACCCCACACTCTCCTGACACAAAATAACCCGCAAATACGCCTGAAAAATATGACAGAGATGAAGAGCTGGGCTTTCAGATCAAATGACTCCAACCTCATCCCCACAAGATACTTCCAAACATACAAGCATCTCCTTTGTTAAACCATTTAAGCTTCCTAAGCAGCAGTTTGTGCATCTATGCAATCAAAGCAGGACTAGACCATTCCCACAGAATAGTGTTGATGCAAATGACAATGAGTCTCAACCTTGCTTAGTAGGTATTTGGCACAGAGGCCTCCAACATTAATCTTGACCACGACTGAAAATAACCAAGGGGGACAGCAGAAAGACCAATGGAGGAGGCAGAGAAGGTCAATGCCTTCTTGATGATAGAGGGTTAATCAGAACCCACCCTTCTAGACCCCAAGAGAGCAACTCTTTAAAAAGAGAGGAAACATACAAAAGTGAATTCACTGTCATGCATGGTGACATCAGGGCCCTGGGTGCCTTGCTGAAGGAAGAAATGATTTTCTGTGGAAAGCATCAAGCCAGATGCTTATAAATGAAAGTGAGCACATGGGTCTTTCTTAATGACTAAATTTCTTTAACTAAAAATCTAATTTTATTGTGGTATAAATCATACTTTCTTGAAGTAGGGAATTAATTTTAGATTTTTCATTCACTGTTCATAACCTTTCCATGAATCTGACAGCCAAATCATTCTAAATGTCATTTAACCAATACAATACAACGACTTCATTCCTCGTTGTACCCTTCCTGAATCCATTATCTCCCACTATAATGTAGAAGAACTTAAGTAAAAAGAAATTACCATTCCAGAAAGCTGAATTTTCACTGTGCAGTTGAACAGCATAATCTTTATTTTTAAATCAATATAATGTGAGTGCCGAGTAATATTTTTCCTAATTCAGAAGTTCTCCACTACCAAAAAAAGGAGTTTGAGGACTGTCTAAAGTGTTCGAACAAAGTATCTCCCGTGCCAGGCCTGGAGCCTCCAGTGTCCCTCTTGGGGACAGAGACTGAGGCCCAGGAGAAGGCAGGTAGCACCTTCCCATGACCATAGTTCTGACTCCTCAGCCATGTTTCCAACCATGCCTGGTTAGTGGAAGAGTCTCAGCCTGTCCCTCAAGTTATTATGGAATTCAGTGACTTCTGGGAAAGTGTGGACCATGTGGTTTAGGAAGATGGGATGTGACAAGCACCTTCAATTGAGAAGCGATATTCCGGGAAACCAAGTGGAGCCCAATTAGATCAGTGCATGCAGATTAGGTGGAGGGTAGCCCATCGAGGGTGGGCCTGGACTGTGAGGGGTCCCAGTGTCACTATTCTGATGAGAGCCCCCCATGACCACTTCTCTATCCAGCCACAGAGGAGTTGAAGAAACTGCTTACATCAGGATTCCTCAGACCCTAACTTTTAGAAGACGCTACAAAAAGGAAGCCCACACATTCAGCTTCTAAACCACGGCATGTGGAGGAGACAGACATCTCTTTGCTGCTGAGATTCCAACCTCAAGCTTCTCCTGACGGAGATGCTCTCAGAACCCAGGCTGCTGTAGCAAGCATCCTTGCACCTCCTCCACGGATGCATTTGAATTTTAACAGCTCCACTCCAACCACTTTCATTTTCACTAGCAAGACACCATTCTGCAATTAAAATCTCCTCCTGGACTGACAGCAGACAGCTAAATAAAGCAATGTCTTGTATGGCCTGTGTTCCATGACTGGCTCCCACTCACTGAGCAGGCACAAGCATTTTGTAGGATCGCTCTCTTTTGGGTGACTGAATTAGAGGCAGAAGCAAAGCCATCACATGAGAAGGCTTCCCAGCATGTGTGTCTGAAGCTTCAGACCCAGGTAAGAGAGAAGGCTGGTGAGTTGACTCTAAACTTGGGATTAGCTCAAGATCCAAGCTACAGAATCAAGAAGGCAGAAGGGGCTAGAAGACAGTTTAGTGAGGCGCATGCTTGCTGAGCAAGCATGAGGACCTGAGTCCAGAGCCATAGCAGCCATGTAAAAGGCAGGCACGGCATATATTATATCTGTGATCTCAGCACTGGTGGGCTGGAGACAAGTGAATGTGGTGTCCCACTGGCCAGTTAGTCTAGCTGAAAAGGTGAACTCCAGTTCAGAGGGAGAGCCTCCTGTCTCATAAAGGAAGGAATGATAGATGACCACACCTGACACCAGCATCTAACCTACACACACACACACACACACACACACACACACACACACGTGCATACACATGCATCTATCACATGTTAGATAGACATGATAGATGGATATAGATATATGATAAATAGATAATAGGTAAATAAGTCAATAAATAATTAAAGAATAGATAGATAATAGGTAGGTAGATGATAGGTAAGTAGACAAGTAAGGATAGAGCTGATAGGTAGGTAGGGAGACATATAATAGGTAGGTAGGTAGTTAAATAAGTAGATAGCTATGTAAAGAGATGATAGAAAGACAGACAATAGACAGACAGACAGATAGATGATGGGCAAATAGATGGGTAAGGATAGAAATGATAGGTAGGGAGGTAGAGAGATGATAGGGAGGGAGGGAGGAAGGGAGGGAGGGAGGGAGGTAGATAAGTAGGGAGGGAGGGAGAGAGATAGTAGGTAGATTGGTTGGTAAATAGGTGGTAGGTATGTAGATAGACGGTAGGCAGGTAGGTAGATGGATAGATGATAGGTAGGGTAGGCAGTTAGGTAGGTAGACCATGTCTTAGGGTTACTGGTGCTGTGATGAAACACCATGACCTCAAGCAGCTTAAGGAGGAAAGGATTTATTTTGCTCACGGTTCCATTTAACAATTCATTATCAAAAGCGGTGAGGGCAGGGACTTAAACAGCGCAGAAACCTGGAGGCAGGAGCTGATGCAGAGGCCATGGAGGGGTGCTGCTTACTGGCTTGCTCCCTGTGGTTTGCTCAATATGTTTTCTCAAAGAAGCCAGGACCACCAGCCTAGGGATGGCACCACCCACAAAGGGCTAGGCCCTCTCCCCTGAATCACAATTTAGGAAATACCCTACAGGCTTGCCTACAGCATGGTCTTATGGAGTCATTTTCTTAATTGAGGTTCCCTTCCCTCAGATGACTTTAGCTTATGTCAAACTGACAAAACACTATCCAGCACAGATAGATGGATAAGGTTTTTTTTTTTCCTGAGAAAGTGGACATCTCCTGCCTTCTCCACTCATCCAGTATCCAAGAAAGTGCCAAACCACAGGGCTCCTGAGGATGTCACCTAGAGGAGGGTTCAGAGCTCAACTCCTCCCTCACAAGGGACAGGGTCCCAGGGGCTCCTGGAGTTAAGGAGCAGTGTGGGAATTCCTATAGCTCCTACCTTAAAGCGAGGTCAGTGTGGGAAGGTGTGGCTGGTAAGTGGAGACATTAAGATGCTGGGGGAGCTGAGGAAGTCTGACTTGCATTATAGACCCTGGCACCTGTCTATCAGGCCTGGGCAGACGAGCCCTACTTTGCTTACACACTACCACAGGAGTCTAAGGGCTAACGGGAAGGAGCTGAGCCTGATCACATGGACAGAGAAAGTATAATTGTCTCACACTTTGAAGCTAAAAACACAAGCAGGAAGGTGAACAAATGTTGTGTGTCCCAATGGACCAAAGTAAAGCAATCAGAATTCACACAACACTGGGAAGGCTAAAATAACGAAGCCAGAGAATCTGAAGGGAGGCTTATCATTATCAACACACACACACACACACACACACCATTAGAGGTGTAGCTCAGTTGGTAGAGTGTGTGCCTAGCATGTACAGTCCTGAGTTCTATCCCCAAACCACATAAACTGGGTGTGATGGTACATGCCTGCAGTCCCAGCACTGGAGAGGTAGAGGCAGGAGGATCAGGAACTCAAGGTCATTCTTAGCTATATAAAGAATTTGAAACCATCCTGGGCTATATGACATGGTCTACTCACCCACCGCCCACCAAAAAATCATGTCTGTCTGACTTTTTTTTTTTTATCAAAGCAATCTCTTTACTGTTGAGGCAATTTTCTGACTTTACTTTTAAAAATAACTAACATGATAAACCCATGAACAGCATTCCAGAGAGCATATCTGGGAACATCAATTCTGTTAGCTCCATAAGAAAAACTGGGAAGCCACTTGGGCCCTCAGAGTCTCTGATGGGTCAGAGCAACCCAGTGATTAGCAGCTGCTCTGTCTGCTGCAGCCCCGGAGGGAGTCACCCAGATGGCTCTCAATCCAATTCACTTACCTGTGCAATGAGAGACAGGACCCAGCCAGTATGAATTGGGAGGTGTCTCAGAAACAAGGGCAAAATCCAGAGATATTCCTATCAGGGATTTCTGAGTGGTCAGTAAAAGAGAAAGATATCGCTCTAAAGAGAATGGGATCTGTGGTTGTTTCTAGAATCAGAAAGAAAAGTATGGGCACAGCTAAAAGGCCTTCAGGAAAAAGATCATCTGGACACTTGTGTTCTCATTCAAAAGTGACAGAGGGGCTAGAGGGATAATACAGTGGGTAAAGTACTCCCTGCACAAGTGTGAGAACTGGAGTTCAGATATCCAGAACCCATGCAAATGCTGGGCGAGCATGGTGGCAACCTATACTCCCAGCACCTGGGTGCAGAGACAGGCGTTCAGGCTAGCTAGACTAGCCAAACCAGTGAGCTCTGGGTTCAGGAAACTCTGCCTCTGTATGGAGAGACCCTGCCTCAATACAAGACAGAGAGTCATTAAGGGACACACTTACCATCAACCTACGGTCTCTTCACACACATGCATGGGTATCCACATGTAACTCCATGCGTGTGAACATACCTCTCACAGTACTGGGGTTGATAACTCTAGCTACTCAGGAGACAAAGACAGGAGGAAGGCAAGTTCAAGGCAAATGAGTAAATTCAAGGCCATCCTGAGCAACTGAGAGAGACCCTATCTCAAAATAAAAAGTAAGCCAGGCATGGTGGTGCACGCCTTTAATCCCAGAACTTGGGAGATCTTTAGTGGGTTGAAGGTCAGCCTGGTCTATATAGCAAGTTCCAGGAGTCAGGGCTCTGTAGAAAGACCCTGTCTCAATAAAACAAACAAAAAAGTGGGACTCTATCCCAGGTAAAGCATATGTCTAGTATGTGTAAGGCCCTAGCCTCCCCAAGTTCACAGAAAATAAAACCAAACTATAACAGGTAAAATATGAAGATTTGGTGATTTTTAAGTTGTAAGTATCTGTAAGCTTTATACAGGAACATTGTTTGCTTGCACTTTAAAAAGAAGGGATAGTTCTGCATGTGAGACCATCTTGCCATCTTCCACAGTGAAGGTAAAGCCTCCGCACTACAGCACAGGGAACCGCTAACTTGAACTAGGTGGAATCGATCACACTCTCCAATCCATCACTCCACCTATCGGAAATCAGGGCCTGAACAGTACTACTGAAGGACCAGAGAGAGGGCAGACAGGAACTTGACACTTGTATCTCTCTGACAACCCAACAAATTAAAACCTAATGGTCATTTTGACAGGGGAAAAGTAATCCATGCCTTCCCAGAAGAAGCAATCACTGTGTCCAGAACTATCATAACAGTCCACAGCCTGAGGCTCTACTACGGCTACCCAAGGGACCTCAACACTCACATGTCATTTCCCCCAAAACGAGGGGGGCCTGGTGAGACCCAGGCAGCCTGTGCAGAACCTCTCACCTCACACAGCCATGCCTGTGCCAGACTATAGCACCTATCCTGTGGTCCACAGAGCCTCTATCCTCAGTATCATCTATCTAAGGTATCAAACACATTTCTTCAAAGAATGAAATCATATATACACATATATGTGTGTGTGTATCTGTTTTTCTTTTTCCAAGATGGGGATTCTCTGTGTTGTTCTGGAACTCACTCTGTGGCCCAGGGTGGCCTTGAACTCACAGGGATCCACCTGCCTCTGTATTCTGAGTGCTGGGTTTAAAGGCATGTGCCACTGCCCAGAGAAACCAAATCATATTAAAAACTTGAATATAGTGAGTTTTCCCTCCAGACCTGTGGGGCACACTCCTAACTATCTACTGGCTTGCTGTTGCTGTTGTTGTTGTTATTGGTTTGTTTTGTCAGTACTATGTTGCCCACTTGAGAAGCTTTTTCATTAATTTTGTTTTGTTTATTTTGGATTTTTTTGTTTTGTTGCGTTTTGTTCTGTTTTGTTTTTGAGATAGGGTCTCATATAGCCCAGACTGGTCTCAAACTCATTATGTAACTAAGGATGGCCTTGAACTTCTGATCCTTTCCCCTCTAGGCCTCTGGAGTGCTGGGGGTTACAGGTGCGCACCACCGGTTTGGGTCTAAGTGGTGCAAAGGATCAAACCCGGGGCTTCATGCACACTGGGCAAGCAGCCTACCAGCTGAGCTTCAGAGCTGCATGACAAGCTCTGTACCCACCGAGCAAACAAGCAAGCAATGTCACCCCCTGCCGGGCCTTGTCCCCGCAGTGTAAGTTCCACTGAATCAAGGCCTCCAGGTAGACTTCTAGGAAGGAGAGCAGAGAGCAAGGACAGTTGTGCCCAGGAAGGAGAGGGCGGGAGTTTGAGTCTTAACTATTCATTCAGGATGCCCTCTAGGTACCATCCGAAAGATGACATAACAGCACCAGCTTGTTCAACAGCATGTTCTCAACTGCCACTCTTCTGCTGGTGACAGTCCCTAGATGAGGCTTAGAACTGCCTGTGCCCAGGAAATTAAAAGAGAGTGAGATGAGCAGGGTGAGCAGGGCTGGGGGTGTCCTCAGTCCTGACTCTGTTTTCTATTCTTGTTTTTGTACACAGAGTGAGAGGTCACCCTTGTATAGATGACCTCACGTAGATACAAATTGTTTCCGAGTCCTGGTAAGTGAGGTTAAGTGTACCTGTGAGAAGGTGAACCAGTGGGAGACTGTGACTGCAGACCAGAGCTAGGCAAGAGTGGTGTCCGTCTGGGTAAGAGAAAGGCAGATATATCTAAAGTGGCTGATATCTAAGGACAAGATTGCATTCTTCCCCAGGTGGGGATTCTAACCATAAACTGCCATCTTATTTGGAAACAAGTCTCTTTCCCTCTGTCCTCCTTGGCCAGTGTCCCCTCCAGCTTCCTGAATATCCCCTCCACTTACCCTTCCTTTTCATTTTGAGATAGGGCCTCATATAGCCCTGGCAGGCTTCAAATATACTATACAGTCAAGGATAGCCTTGAACTTCAGATCCTTCAGCTTCCTGCCAACTCTAGAACCCTTGCTGGCTCCTAACTTTAAGTATCACAAGTCATCCACCTGAAGAAGAGCACTAGGATCACAGGTGTGTAGCATCATGCTGGATTTATGGTTGGCATTGAAGTTGGGGTTTCTTGTATGCTACGCAGGCACTCTACCTTCTGAGGCACAGCCCTGCTTCTCACTTCCTTGGGTCTACAGGCCTGTTTCCACCAAGTCCTACCCTCTTATCTCCCCCAGGAACTCTATCCAAGACACAGCTCTTAGCAGGGCCTCTCCTTAGAGCTCTTGGTGAGTTTCCTAAGCAGTTACTTTGCTCTTTCCTTCATAATAGTATATTCATTCATTCATTAAGAACTGTGGCTGTCTCCAGATATATGTATTGGGACAGCTACAGCCACAGTCCCCATGAAGATCATAATTTCATGTAGAAAGAGGCAACCAAGAAGCAAAGGAGACAAATCACCCCAGTTTGAGAGGGAAGGGGGGCACTATCTAGTCAGGGACCTTGGGGAACACTGTTTCAGACTATGTCATCAAGGAGGTTCTCGCACTGGAACCATGCTGCATGAGAGACTGACTCCACCTGAGAGCCACATGCATTTGCCCTGATCTGTGCCATCCCTCCTCCTGTCCACCAGGCAGGCCTCCCGCTCCAGGATCTCCTCTCACCTCTGGCCCTGGGTTTACGCTTCCCAGACCATGCTGTGGGGTGGGGGGAGTGGAGGGCTTGAGGCATTTAAAGCCAAGAGTCAGCAATGGATCCTAGACTTGGCTGAGCCCTTCCCATGTCTACCTCCTTCAGCCCAGAGAGCACTGGCTCCCACCTCATCCTGGGAGCGTCTGCCTCACCTGCCTTCTCTCCAGATTTGATAAGCTTGGGTTGTTGTTTGAATAAATCACTGGGGTGGGCTCCTGCCTATGCTCAGGAAGAGAACCACTTCCCCCACGCTTTGAATAGAAGACGCACACGCTCACTGCACCACCCTAACACCTACATTTAGAAAATGGAACTTAGAGTTGTTTAAATTAAATGCTAAGTTATATTTAATTAAAAAGCCTGTAAGGCACAATGAGGCTCTTTTTCAATTTTCTTTCCTAACAGAGTCCAAAGGAAGAAAAGCACCACGGGTCATCACAACTGGGCTGATGTTTACTCAGGACCTACGCCCTCTGGAAACAACAACTGGCTCCTTGTCCTCTCTCCCGAGCCCATGTGGGAATCTCTGGGGACTCTTGGTGTCCTTTCCTGAGGATGGAGTTAAGGGTGGTGTCACTCAGATGGTTTTTGATGACACAGGAACCTACACAAAGCACAAGGGTCACCACTCTGCTAGCATGTGCCGCTTAGGAGGCCAGTCATCAAAGACACCCATATGTCCCCACCAGGAGCTTATGCTTGAGTCAAATGCCCTGCCCAATTCCACACAGCCTGGATTGGACTTTCCCTGAAGAGCATCCATCCCAACGACAGTGCAGAGGGAACACCATGCTTCCCAAACAGGCAACATCTCAGTTAGCCCTAGGCACACCCATGTACTGTGTACCCAGTACCTAGCCTAGCAGCCGGCCTGAAAGAGGTGCTCACCAGTGTGTCTGGGCCTCCGGGGTGGAGAAGAGCTGTTTACATTGCAGCCAGTGGCCAGAGACCACGAGGGACAAGGCAGAAAACGGCACAGATAGGAATTAGCCACACTGGCCTGAGCTGCTCTTATCCCAGGCCAGTGCATCATCCATGGCCTACTTTCACCTCCTGGGAGCCCACTGGCTCATTTGCTTCAATCCATGTGAATGCTATGATTCCGTCCCCGTGGTGTTGCTGGTGTGGGTACTCAGAATGTCCTGGATCCTGCATGAGCCTAGGGTATCTTTGGCTTCCCTCGGAATGGTCTTCCCTGTTGTCATTCCAGGCAGCTCTGACCACTCGCTAGCCATGTCCTTCAGTCACCCACATGAGGTGGGGATGGTCTGACAGGGCCACCATCCCATTATCACATCTTGGACAAACCTTAGACCCCGTGTGTCTGATCCTGCTCCCTCTTCCGGGGGGGGGGGGGGACCAGGGTCCACGCAGGAGATCCTCTGTAAAGATGATCCTCTACAGCAGCAGTTCCTCCACACAGGAGCTAATTCACACAAGACTACTTCCAGCATCTCCCTCAGCAAAGAGCTCTCCAATGCAGAGACTCCCCCTACACAGGGGCTCCTTCCTGTAAGGGCTCCCACATACAGGGGCTCTCCCAAACAGGGGCTAATCAACATAAGGGCTCCTTTACACTGGCGCTAATTCACTCATTTACTCCCCCATGCAACAACTCCCCCACGCAAGGGCTCCTCCCTGCAGGGGCTAATCCACATAGGGGCTGATTTATACAGGAGCTTCCCACATGCGGGAGCTTTTCCTACATATCTCTCCCAGCACCCACACACAGGAGCTAATCCACATAGGGCTGCTTCGCTTGGGTGTTCCCCCACGCAGGCTCCCCCACGTAAGGGCACCTCCATGCAGGAGCTAATCAACACAGGGACTAATTTGCTCAGGGCTTCCTCCACATTCAGGATCTGCTCCTCCCTGCAGGAGCACCAGGCTTGCCTCTGACTTAGCCTCAACACCCCTCTCCAGCGGCCCATGGAAAAGGCAGCAAACACAGCACTTTCCTGCAGGAGGGTCCTGACCCATCAACGCCTTTATCTGACAGTCAACAGCTTGGTTGCTGAGACTAAGAATCTTCCTTCCCTAAGATCAAGGCTGCAGGGCCTCCCTCTGAAAGGGAGACTGTCACAGTCATTCTTCAGGGATTTCTCAAGGCCGAGTCTCTAATGGCTGCACACCGTCACACATAGCCCTCTCCCAAAGCTGATGACTTCCCTGCAGACACAGCAATGGCCGGAGCAGACTAGGTCCCACCCTACCTCAAGAGAACCTGCCAAGGCCCTATAGGTATCTTGAAGAGATACAAATACACAGCCAAGGGGAGGTTCATTCTCTGAGTTTCCATAGTAGCTACCTGGTAGACCCAACCCCATCCCAAGAGAAAGACAAGAGAAAGATGTAGGGGTGTGGTAGGGGGAGGGTAGCAGGCGTGAGGTTGTATGAATTGTGTGTATTGGAGAAAGTCAAGAGGCTGTGTCCAGGCTGGCTCTGGGAGACTCTCTTGAACTCTGCTGCCTCTAGGAAGTGGGATGCCTTTTCTGGTTGCTTTATGACATCAGATGGGCTCTTCCTCACATGGGAAATGTGCTGCAAGAAAATACAGGTAGCATCTTGTAGCACAAGCTGGGCATTCAGAAAGCCAAGCGCAAGCCCTGTTCCAATGCTATGGATGCAGACTCCAGCAGCTCATACCAGTCCAGTCTCAGCTGTCAAGCGTGTAAGAGTAAGCCAGACAAGACCGGTGAAGTGAAGACCAAGAACTTTGACAAGACAGGCTGTTGGTTAATGCTACTGTCGACAGCTATGGGACTGTAGGGATTCCATGACAGGAATCGGATTCCCTTAGGATAGGGAATATACTTACTTAAAGGATGGGTAAGAAAGTTATTCAGCTCCTTGCCTGAGCTGAAGAGCTTACACCTCCATTATCCCATTCTGAAGGTGCCCCTGCTTTTCCTCTTCCTTGCAGTCCTGACTCCTGAGCCTGAGAGCTGGAGAAGCATCCATGGCTGTCTGGCCTAACTACCCCCAAACCAGCTCAATCACCAGGCTGCTACTGGAGTCATCAAGGCTGTGGCTCACCAAGAAAATGTGTGTGGTTGAGTCATGACTCTCCTGTCCTCCTTCTCTGACCAACAACTCCAACTCCGTTTCAAAGCAGTTGCTTCAAAGCACCTTCTGGAGCCCAGGATGTGTGACTCTCAACCATGTGACCACACCAAACCCTGATGCTTGCTCCTATTTGTCTACTTGATAGGCAGGGTATGGCCACAGGTGGTATTGGTCCTTTTTGTGTTTCTGTAATGGAAGACTTGTCTTGGCTCCCTGTTCTGGAGCCTGGGAAGACTCTAATCCTGAGACTGGCTACAAGGAAGGGCCTTCTTAGCACATTATCCCATGGTGGAGGTGGAAGGAGTAGAGAAGAGTACCAGAGACCAAACTCACAGCCTCAGGGTCTTTGCTAACCACACTGGCTCAAAGCATAAGCGTGGAGCCCCCCATGAGCCAAACACCTCCGCTTGCAGGCCATTTCCTAACACTATGGCATTGGATTGAAAACACTATGAAACTTGTTTATGGGGAAACACACTTAAACCTTAGCACAGGAAGTGGGAATGGACACCAGGAAGAGGGGAAGGGTTGGTGATGTTGGGCAGGATAGAGAGCTCCGCTCTATAGAATACCCGTCTGTAAGAGCTCAGCTCATGGTCCTCTGACGCTTCTTCAGATGCCTAAGGTTCCCTAGGCTCTGTGTGTCCTCTATCCACAGCGACCTCTCCCAGCTTACACTAGAGATGTTCATTTTACATTTGCTCTGTTCTTGGAGCCCCTGAACCCTACCTCACAAGCCTGGACTTGCACACTGACCAAAGAAGCTGGGTAGGGCCACTGCTTCGCCAGGCTCACCCCATGAGTTTCTTACCCTGAGATCTAATTACACAAACCAGATGTGGAATGAGACAGACCATAGCCCAGGGCTGGAAGTCCATGTGCTAGCAGAGACAAGGTGACATGCTCTCACAGCATAGTTAGACAGCAGCACAGGCTTCCTGGCTTTGTGGAAAGGGGATAAGCAAGAGGAAAGAGAGCTGGAGGGGAGAGGCGGTTCAACTCAGAAGGCAAAGGAGAAACAGGCTGTCATTGTCCAATGCACTCAGTCCCCTGGGACCTCCTACTGTTCATTCTAGAGAATGTCTGGGTCCTTCTCTCACCCAAGCACCTAATCAGATAGTCCAGGTCCTGGCCACCAATAGGTCCCTGATGGAATACCTGGACAACATGCTCTGATGTCTGCCTGACCAATTTCTTTTCCCTCCTCCTCCTCCAGTAGATATGTATGGTCATAATTCAAGGCTGGTCAGTCAGCTTTTATCCTGATACAACAGCAGTCCCTCCAAAGGCTTGAGCTTTGAATTCTAGAAGACATTTCCATCTAGAATATATAACGAGTCACAGAGATTAATCTGCTCTAGTCCACATGGCTTAGAGGTGTTTCATTCCGAAGCAGCTGTCTGCAAGCACTCCAGTCAGGAGACCCCCGGCCTAGAGTGGGGCTCCTCAGTCTCAGGATATGATGTGCATTATGGCATTTTGGAGTACTGGGATATGATGGTGTGTGCTGCCCTGGGGTATAATGGTGCGTGGTACCCTAAGCAAAATGGGGCAGAATGGTAAGGAGCAGCTATTTCCTCTCCACAGCCCACCCAAGTTCCCTGAGTGAACCTAGGCATCATTGAGTCAGAAAGAATGCAACCTAAGGTAAATGTCTCAGAGGGGTGCGGTGCTGGCGGACAAGCTCTGGGGGCTGAAGAGTAGGGGTGTTGGGATTAGAAACACCCCAGGGGGCAGCTGCGTGCAGCACCATGCCCACCCTGTACAGGTGACATTCAAGAGTTGCCAGCTGCCTCTAACTTCTCTCCTCCCCATCCTCGAGTACCCAGAGCAGCTGAGCCATGTTCCAAAACAAATTTTCAACAGTAGACAGTCCCACACCTCCTGTGTCCTAGAGAATGGACATGTGCCTTCTGTCCTGGGAGCTGGCATGGAGACACAGGAGGCAGTGGCCACTTTCTTCTTTATTACTCCATAAATAAACCTAATTTTCTTGAGGCAAAAGTTGAGCACTTAATTTAGTCATTACATTTTTTTCTATGTTAGAAAAGATGATTAACATAGTTGCTTAATTCTGCTTGTGAACTCGGACTACATTCTGCAACAGCCTTTTACTCCCTTCCCCACATTCCAATGACTCTCAGGCTTTTGGGATGGAATCATAAACTCCATTTCTCTTGGCCATTCGGCTGAGCTTAGCACACATAGCTGGGTGCAAATCAGAGACCTGTTGTTTACTTAGATTTAAGACACAAGGGGTTTCCAGTTGGCTAGGATAGCCCAGGGCTCATGTAGGGCCTATGAGAGATCAGTCTTGAAGTTCTCCTTTGTGACAAAAAGACATAATACCACACTATGTGTGAGGTAGAGAAGTCCGTTCTTCACAGTCATGTGCTGATGTGAAGACATCAGCCAGCATGCTAGCCAAGCAGAAGAGAGCAGAGGGGAACGCGGAGATCCATAGATAGAGCATATCTTAGCTGGCAATGTACCTCAGTGAGAGAGCACCTGCCTAGCATGCACAAGGCCCTGTGTTTGTTTTGATGGGGGATGGCTTAAGTAGTGGCAGAATTGGAGGCAGGAGAATAGCCACAAGTTTGAGGCTGGCCTGGTCTACCCACGGGAAGTCTATCTGCCTGGAATGGATGCTCCAATGGATGTTTCAGCAGAAACACAGACCAACAGGTCTTTTCTGCAGGGAAGATTTTCAATCATGGTTTTAAACGCCAGGAAAAGAAACAGGAAAAGAATTTTGCTTCTTTTAAACAAAGAGACCAGCTTTAAATGACACAGTAGTCAAACAAGGTTTTAATTTTGACCCAATTGACTGGGCATCAAGAAAGCTGTCTTTTCAGGCATAGTGGTGCACAACTATAACCCCAGCTCTGAGATGGCAGAGACAGGAAGGGTTTGAAGTCAAAGTCAGCCTGGGCTACAGAGCAAGACTGTCAAAAAGAAATAAAGTCCTGGCATTTGGGAAGCAGAGGCCAGTGGGTTTCTGCGAGATGAAGGCTAGACATGGCTATATAGTAAGATCCTGTCTCAAAAACATAAAAGAAAATAGGAAGAAAATTAGTCCTGGTCCTCCAACTCTCAGAGTTCCCACATTTGGCTTATGTGGCATAGGGGATCATACCCAGGACCTTGTTAGTGCTAACCAATCATACAACCTACAGAAAGAGCTAGCTCCCCAGCACAGGAGAAGATACAGGTTTCCCAGTGCTTTATATCTTCATGGTAGATGAGAACACATTGAGGACTTGATCCCTCTCTTTCTACCAGAGAGCTGAGGCAAAAGGACAGATGACAGAAGACATCTCCCATTTAATACCAATATGCTGACTTCCTCCGTAATTTCTCTGCATGTCTCCTGCTCAGAGAACAGAGCCTGATTTATGCTCCATTGTAGGACTTCATTTCTGGAACCGTACCCTTCACCTCTCCTGTGGTTAGTGGCAGGACAAGGCCCAGAAGCCTCATAGCAGAGACCACGGCAATGGAGGCAGAAGGACAATTGTTCTGCCTTGGCAGGATGGCAAAGGAGAAGCCACTCATTCCAGTCCTTAGTATCAGACTGGCACCGATACACTCCTCTAAACAGGAAGCTCAAGTGATAACCCAGAAGTCACGGAGGATAAATCAAGTCAACACTTTGGGCTTAGCAAAGTTGCTGCTACAACTTGCCCAAAAGATGGAAACCTCAGCCCCATTTACAGTGCATGGCCTAATGTCCCAATGACGAGGTACAGAGCCTCCTAGAGAAGCTTAGATTATTTAGCTGCAAAGGCAAAAATAGCTTATTGCATAAATTAAGAGGAAGAAAAATAATGGCTTTCTGTGAACTCATAAATACTCATTTTCCTGGGTCACAGAACTTTTTAAGGCCAATTAAAACTCTGTCAACCATGATGTCAAAATACTAAAGGGAATACAGTCTGCCCACAGAGAGGGCGGGCTTGCTGGGAGTCGTGGTGCGAGGAGCACAGGCAATGATGTATGTGCCCTGTCCAAGGATAAAATAAAACAAGACCCCAAACAGTGTCTGCCCAGATGCTGTAGTCTCTAAAATAGCTGTGGACATAGACAGCGGTGAGACGCCAATATGGGCACATGGTGGTGGGTAGGTCTGTGGATGAACTGGGGACTGGGGTGTCACCACCCTCAGCCTCTGTCTTAGTTTCTGATCTTGTTACCATGATAAAATACTCTGACAAAGCAACCTCGGGGACAACAGGCTTATTTCAGTTCCAGGTCCAGCCCATCAAGACTGAGGAAGTCAACCGCAGCTGCCGCATTACTTCAGAAGCTAGAAGACTGCAAGGAACACTTGCAGCTGTCGCTCAGCCATCTTTCTCACACTTTGAAGCCCCTGCCCAGGAGGATGGTCCAACCCACAATTAAATCTTCCCATATCAATTAGCATAATAAAAGTAATCTCCCACAGGCACACCCAGAGGCCCTTCTTCCAGGAGACTCTAGATTCTCTCAAGCTGACAATAACCCATCACAGCAGCCACTGAGAACTGCCACCCAACCACCCAAGGGACTTAAAATCACCAACACACTAATGGGGGAGGAAATCAATTGGGATTGTCCTCATCCAGTGCATGTAAGGGCAACAACCCCTATGCTTTTCTGCCCAGCATCCCCTGGAACAGAAAGTACCTGCATTGTTGGAAGCCTGTGAGAAACACAGATTCAGGACCCAGTTAGGCCAATTGCATCTCAGAAGACCCTGGGCTGTTGAAGAACATAGAAATTCAGGAGATACTGGCGCAGGGCACAGTCCCCACTAATTTAGCAAGTGGGGACTGACTGCCATGCTTCACCTTGAAAACTGGAGATGTATTTATTTGCCCACAGGTGGGAGGCTATGCCAAGCACCCAGTCTTGGCCCTGGACCGTTCAGAGATAAGAGAGTTTTGTTTCCATGCCCACAGTCAGGGTAGAGGCAGAGTAAACAGGGATGTGGAAGGATGTAGCTCACCCTCCACAAGTGACCAGCTTTCCTCCCTGGGACTCCCAGGAGGACTTTCCTAAAAGTGGGTGGGAAGAGCTGTTGAGTCAGTAAGGTGGAGCGGCGGGAAACTATGGCTATCCTAACCCATCATTCAAGTGCTCTAGATGGCCCAACCTGACAATATGTAGGGAGCTTGCAGAGTGGCAGGTCAGTTAGGGACATGAGTGCTCACCAGCAGTCTGTATCTGTGGCCCAAGTCTGGAGAAAGGGGAAGGGGCCAGCCAGCCAGTACTGTAGAGTAAGGGCTTTCGAGTCTGACCCCTGTGGTGGACTGAAGTCAACTAATCCCACCTTATATATTTGCTCCTCAGAGACGTCCCTTTGAGAGTGTTTACTAATGCTGAAAACATGGGTTTGACCTCCAAGCCTAGAACTTGTCTGTAAGCCCTGGGGTACAATTTTAAAGGGATCAATGCTATTTTGCATGCATAATTATGCATTGCATGGTGACACAGAGCTCAGAACCAAGTGAAGTGCATGAAGGGTACATATGGCCACGGACGGTCTCCCTGTCCACCCATGAGTACCACAGTTAGGTCAGACACTGTGCTGAAACTCAGCCAGGGAACGCCTTCATTCTCTCTGACTTCTCAGTTACCCACCGAATAAAATCCTTCCCTGAAAAGCCTGGAACCAAAAATGGCTTGCACTTGGGATTTGGAAAGATTTGAGACTATTTACACCCTTATAATGAGCTCTTGGAGGCATGGAACCCAAGTCAAAAACCATGAAATTCATTTATTTCTTATACACATAACCTGCAGAAAATTTTAAAAGATTTACTTTTTTTCAATTATGTGTGTGTGTGTGTGTGCATATACTACATGAGTACAATGCCTAAGGATGCCAGAGACATGTGATTCCCTGGAGCTGGAGTTAGCATGGAGTTGTGGGCCAACCCACGTGGGTACTGGGGAATGGAATTTGGGTCCTCTGAGAGTACAAAATGTACTCTTCTGTTTCTCTGTTTTTTGTTTTGTTTTGTTTTTTGAGACAGGGTTTCACTGTAGCTATCAAGCCTGTAATGGAACTAGCTCTTGTAGACCAGGCTGGCCTTGAACTCAAAGGGATCTCCTTGCCTCCCGAGTGCTGGGATTAAAGGCATGCACCACCACCTCCCGGCCAGAATGTATTCTTAATAACCGAGCCATCTCTCCAGGTCCTGCAGTAACTTTGTATGATATTGTTGGTGCCTACATTTTTGACCACAACCTGTCACATGAAGTCGGGTGTGGGGTCTTCTATTTGTGGAGTCCTATTGGCCCCTAAATGACCTATTGTGTTGGATTTCAGATTTGGGGGTCAAGGATGAGCAGCTTATCTTGCCCATGGTGTAAGGTGGGAGGAGAGACAATGAAATAATATTTTAAGATTTCAGTGAATTTCACCCCAGAACTGTTTCTTTGAAATCCAGTGTCATCAGCATTCCAGGCCACATCCTGCTCCTCAGCTGTTATAAAGCGGCACACCCGGCAGCTGCATTTCTAATCCACATCTGTAAAACAGTATACTCCCGGAAGCTATTTTAACTCCAGTCTTTGTACAAGAAACAATAATTTACTAAAATTCATATTGGTTCTAATTGCTTTCAAAATATGTGTTTGTATGCATATGCACATCCGTTGGTCATTCAATCTTCATTTACTCTTAGGAGAATGAAGTAATTGTTGTAATAACTTTAAAGACAAGTCAACCCTTATTAATGCTTCCCGAGTACCTAGAAAACCTTGATAATCTTTGGACACACTGCTGCCAGGGAGAAAAGACCCAGAAAACCACTTTAATATTTATTCAAAAGTCATTTTGCTGGAGCTGGAGAGATGGATGAGGCAGTAAAGTGCTTGCTGCCAAAGTGTGAGGTTCTGATCTTGGATCTCCGCATCCATATAAACAGCTGGGCAGGTCTTATTAGACAGGTACTTCCTGGCCAGCTGCATGTCTCACAAGCATGGGTAAAATAGTAGGCGTATCTGCAATCCCCATGCTGGGGACACAAGAGGACCCCTGGGGCTTGCTGGCCAGCCAGGCTAGCTGATGGGTGAGCTGGCGAATGAAAGATCCTATCTCAAAACATAAGAGGGAGAGTGATAAAGACACCCAACACTGACTGCTAGACCACACACACACACACACACACACACACGAATGTATATGGAAGAAAAAAATTGTTGTTTTGTCTAATTTTCACTTATTTTAGAATCTCAGAAATCTCTCTTGGTTTGGATTCTTCCCAGAAATAAGACTACCTGAGGAAAATTCTAGAAGACCTCAGTACAGCTTGGGAAGTGAGTTATGAATATATGATTAGCTACAGTTCAAAGAAGAAACTTTGATCCAGAAGCCATGATCCTCAAGGGCAATCTTGATATCAGTCAGTAAGATGTAAGCTCAGGTGAACTGCAAGCCACTCCCAGCTACCAGGGGACAGTGTTACTGTCCCACCATATACAGACCTGTCTGTGGGTAGAAAGGCCACCCACCCTTTGGATTTTGCATCAAGTTTTGATTGACTTAAAAAAATACTCAGTTCACCAGGCAGTGGTGGCGCACGCCTTTAATCCCTGCACTCGGGAGGCAGAGGCAGGTGGAGCTCTGTGAGTTCGAGGCCAGCCTGGTCTACAAGAACTAGTTCCAGGACAGGCTCCATAGCTACAGAGAAACCTTGTCTTGAAAAAAAAAAAAAACCTCAGCCTCCATTTTGCTCAGAATATTAAATAAGACACTGAAAGGGAGAGAAAGATAAACAAGGTCAGCTTCATCTATGTGCAAAGTAAAAGTATCTAAGTAAGAAAAAAGATAGGAAGAAGCAATAAGGGGCTAGCGAGAAGCCTCAACGTTTAAGAGCAGGTGCTACTCTTGCAGAGGACCTGGTGTCTTAATTAGGGTTTCTATTAATTACTATGAAGAGACACCATGACCTTGGCAACTCTTAAAAGCAACACGGTCACACGCCTCTTAATAGTGCCACTCCCTATGGGACAAGCAGTCAAACACTAGAAAATGGGGGCCATACCTATTCAAACCACCACACCTGAGGTCAGTTTCCAGCACCCACATCACTCCAGGTGATCTGATGCCCTCTGGCCTCTGTGAGGGCTAGAATGCATGTGGTACATGTAAACTCACCTTCCCCCAACACACACACTCACACACACAAATAAATAAAAACGAGCAAATCAATCTTTCTTTTAAAGATTCAAAAAGCAAGCCCATATGTGATTAATAGTGGTCTAAGAAGGTTCTAGAGAAGGAGAAAGAACAAGAGCTTAGGTTAGAGCAGTGGTTCTCAACCTTCCTAATGCCACAACCCTTTAATACAGTCCCTCATGTTGTGGTGACCCCCAACCATAACATTATTTTCCTTGCTATTTCATAACTCTAATTTTGCTACGGTTAAGAATAGCAATGTAAATATCCGTGTTTTCCGATGGTCTTAGGTAACCTCTGTGAAAGGGTCATTCAACCCTCCCAAAGGGGGTGTGACCCACGGATTGAGAGCTGCTGGGCTAGGGTGAAGGCTCGGTAGGAAAGAACATTTGCAATGCAAGCCTGAGACTACCTGGGGCTTGCTGGCCGGCTAGCCCAGTTGAAAAACTGCTATCTCCAGGCTCAGTGGACCTGCGAGAGACCCTGACTCAAGGGAATAATGCAGAGAGTGATAGAGGAGAATGTCCCACTCTGGCCTCAGCGTACTGTACGAACCCATGTACGTACCCATGTACGCACATACCAGAGGTTGGGGGCATTCAGACCATGGCCACAGTCAGCGAGCACCTCCAGTGCAGCGAATGCTCTGCTCCTGCTAGCTAAACACCGACCAAAGCCACCCTCAGCTTCCATGGACTCGCCCCTTCACAGCCTGACCACCTCATTAATCAGAGCTAGGTGCAGGCTCAATGAGCTAAGGCACAGCAGAAAACAGCTACAGCTGAGAGGTGTGCCCAAAGGCCAGCTGTACCCGCCCTCATCCCCTCCTCCCTGAAGCAGTCAGTGACCTTCCTGGACTTGGGAGACTGAGCTGGAGCTGTGGGGAAGATGGGGGTGGGCAGACAAAGAGAGGCCTTCCTCCCATGCTCAGCACCTGCTTCCCTGTTGTTACACAAAGCTGAGGTGTTAAGCGCTCACACAGGAGGCTCTGGGTGATGTTAACTTGCCTCCCATTTACCACCAGCTAAATCCCACTTTAATTAGCCTTCCTCTTAATTGAAATAAGTGATTCACCAAAGAGGGCCAAGGAGCCCCCCACTTTCAGGAGAGTAAGCTGCCTATAAAGCCTGCCTGTTTGCTTTCCTATTAAATATTCAAGGGTGGATCTATAGGCCTTAAGCAGTGGTTTTCCCTGGGGACATGAATATAAAAATGAAGCCCTTTCCACATGGGAAATGTGGCTCTCACCCGGCCCAGTGGCGGCTGCCATTATACGCTTTCAAAGCAACATTAAGGTATGTCCTTCATAGATTTAGACAGGAGTGATAGTGTTTCTATTTAATCATCGACTGGAGACAAAAGCACACTGCACCTGCTTCAGCAGGAGAAGTGTGCATTAAATTACTTCCAAAACTCCCTGAAGAATAAGGCTTGCAGGTTTGGGATCGCATGACAATTAAGTAATAATGAGAGAGAACTCTGTGCCGTTTGATCAAATAATGCATTAATCCTAACACACACTGTGTGTGTCCCTTATCTGCTCTCTGAGTATGTTGACTTTTTCTGGTAATTTTGATTTCTCCTTCCCCAGGAACAGAGACACAGGTGCAGAGAAAAGGGCTGGGCATGTATCAGTGTAAGACAATGGGAGTGGGGACACCTGGGAGAGCCCAGATAAGGGCTCAGCTCCTCAAGGCAAAGAGGAAACTCCCGGGTGGTTCTAATGAAGGGGTACTCGCTTTCAAAGTTCAGCACTTTCACAATGCATTTTCTGAAGATAACCTGTACTCCATATGCACCCTAAATTCATGAGGCCACCCCAAATTCACTGAACCTGCTACCTTGAGTAGGGCTGGCATGTGGGATACTTAAGACTAGAGAGCAGTAAGCACTTAGCAGTACATCCAGACCCTCTGGGGAGGTTTCTGAGAGTAAGTTTTCCAGGCTCTTTAGAAGTATTTATATACACCTAGCATGCCATTAATCATTCTTATCTGTTCATTAAAGCTGCCTCCCTCGGGACCTCAGCTCGCCAATTCTTTCCAAGCTTGATTCTTTTTTATCTATATACCCTAAGAGGGGTCCATTTCTTTTAAGACATATTTTGTCATTAAAACACTTCATCAGTTCTTATGGGTGTGCTCCACCAATTAGTCAGAAGTCGTGGGGCTTTATTAAGTACACAGAAGCGTCTGTCCTAGAAGGGTCTGTGTGGTGGGATAAATGCACAGTGAGAAAGCATAGCATAGGGACGTGCTCTCACTGGTGAGAGATTCTGGGACCATGGCCCACTGGTAATGACAATGCCTGTTGCCTCCTCTCGTCCCTTACCAAAATTGGAGTGCAATTTGAATTTACACAGTGGTACAACTGATCTACAAGTGGGAGAGAAATCAGACACTATAACATTGAAAAGCAACCTGTACGAAATGTCATGTTGGTAGTTACCAGACCATACCTCTGCCTGGGACTCTCTCAGAACCACATTTGGGCTTCTGCTGGCTCCAAGGTCCATCCATCCCAGCACAGCTGGCAGGGAGACCCCAAGCAGGGCGAGATGTGGCCAGAAGCCTCCTGGTTTCATTTTGTCCAGCCTGTTGGGAAAATAACAAAGGCTCAGCAGAGAAGCAGTAGGAAGTCACAGCGAGTCACAGGGGAGGTGATGGACATATGGAATGAAGTTAACCTTGGTTTGTAAAGTGCTTACCATGCAAACATGGGGACCTGAGTGTTAGCCCCAGGACCCACATAAAAAGCTAAGAATGGCAGCTTGGATCTCTAATCCCAGTGCTGGAGAGGAAGAAAGGCAGATCCCAGAGATTCACCGGCCAGCCAGCACCACCTAATTGGTGAGCCATGGATCAGTGAGAAAAACACTTTCTCACAAAAACCAAGATGGATGGTTGGTAAGGAATCACAATCAAGGTTGAATTCTGGCTCCTATATGCACATGCAACCACACACATGGACACCAGTGCACACACACAAAGAATCATATTAATCTAAGCATAAAATACACTATAAACCCTTCTGTTCTACTTGGGAGAATAGCATTATTTCTGGGCCTCAGTAAACTGTCTCTAAATGGGCATTACAGACCTCATGGGGAGTGCTCTGAGAACTGCATTAGTTGGTGTCATGCACATAGCAGAACTCTACAAATGTAAGCCATTAGTGTCCCACTTGAACTGCCACCAACCACCACATCTACAAGGACAACCAGAATGAGTCAGCCGAGTCACAGCTATTGGGCACATACAAGCCTCAGTTTCCTGAGAAATTGTTTGGAGCTAGGCACATAAGCTTAGGAAAAGCCCGATGACCTAAGTTTGATCCTCTAAAGCTGACTCCTGAAAGTTGTCTTCCATGGCACACATATCCCCACATATACACATACTAAATAAACAAACACGGTTAGAGAAATGTTGATGAGGAATAATATTAAGGGTGTAGCAACTTCTCTATATCTTACACCTCAGTTTACAAAATGATGAACTTTAAAACAGCATCATAAGGTCTATAGTAGTTTAGTTTTTACAGCAGAATCTAAGCAGCCAATGCTAATGAAACCCCAATAACCTGGAATTTGTTTCCCGACACTCTTTTAATAACATTATTACCTAAAGTCTTAGAATGAAACAAAGGGACAATTCAAGGTAACCAAAGATAATAAGACCCGCACAGACGAGACACTGGGGCTCGGGTGTGGTTAAGAAACCTCGCGTGTGCTGGTGGTGGTGCACGCCTTTAATCCCAGTGCTCAGGAAGCAGAGGCAGGTGGATCTCTGCGAGTTCAAGGCCAATCTAGTCTACAGAGGAGTTCCAGGACAGCCAGAGCTGTTACATAGAGAAACCCTGTCGCAATAAAAAGAGAGAGACAGAGAGAGAAAGAGAAACTTCGTGTGTTAAGGTGCTATGCTGATGGAGTGATAGGCTGCTCCAGGTGTCTTACTAGCTGCACTTTTTAAAATTTTTATTTAGGGTGGCGTGTGTGTGTGTGTGTGTGTGTGTGTGTGTGTGTTGGGGGGGTGTCTGTGTGTGTCTGTGTATGTGTCACTGTGTGTATTTGTGTCTCTGTCTGTCTGTGTGACTGTGTGTGTCTTTGTGTGTGTGGGTGTCTGTGTTTGTGTCTCTGTGTGTGTGCCTGTATCTTTGTGTGTGTGTGTGTGTGTGTTGTGGGGGAGAGGTTGGAGGTCAGAGAACAACTTGTTGGAGTCATTTCTGTCCCTCTCCTACTTGGATCAGGTCACCAAAGCTTGGTAACAGGTGCTGAGCCATCTTTCTGGCCCACCTGCTTACTTTTTAAATAAAATTTCCACTGTCAGTGTATATTAGCCATAATTTCAATGATATTTAATTGCAGGCTCTCTATGCCACACTGACCTTGCCCAGAGAGGGAAACACGTAGCACTCTTTAGAGGCCAGCACCCCAGATGACCTGGCCTGGGGACTGGGCTACAGCCTGCATCGGATTCAAAAACGTGGGGGCTTGAGATACCTTGTAGCTTGAAGAGTCCCATCCCTATACTCAATTCAACATCCTTGGTTAACTTCTAACTCTGGACCTCAGCCTTTTTAACTGGGATCACAACTTCAGAGGGTACAGTTTCTCCTGTGGGGGTTGTTAAAAACTGGGCAATGGTAAAATATAGTAAACAGTAAAATACAGAACCAACAATTAATTAAAAAGCAAATGCACAACAAATCCAAGGGGGCTCTGGCAATGCTTACCCATGCTACATCTTACCACCTCATGGCAGCCTTGGCTCCAAGCACACCAGGCTTTGCCTCACACATGCCGTGTGACCAAACACGCTACCACCACATGCTGCCTGGAACACCATGGCTCAGGCCCAAGACTACTGCATGCTCTGAACCACAGGCTTCACTGAGCAAAGGTTTTTTTTTTTCGCTCTTATGGAAACATAATGGTTTGATTATAGAAGACAAAGTCTTTTAATATTTTCCTACTGTCATTCCTCAGCATGTAAGTATCAAATGAGTATATATATTTGGATGGTATTGTGTAAGAATGTTTGATTTTTAAAATTGCTATTTGAGCTGCTGGCTGGAATTCCATAAAACTTGTTAAATGAATTTTGGCTCAGGAGCAGGACAGAATTTCCAACCGTTTCTGAAGTGGTCCTGAACACCCTTCTGCCATTTTGTACTGTGTATTTAAGTGACACAGTGTTCAATACTGACAATTACAAAATCAAAATATTAATCAGCTCCGAGAAACACCAAAGATGCTCTTCCTCCCGCAGTATCAAATGTATGCCAAAATTTAATTCCTTATGCACATCATCTCATGAGCATGCAAATTTACTTTCATCTTTAACGAATAGTAAAAGTACATACACACTAAAGAACTGTTTTAAAATAAATTTCTTGGGGGCTGAAGACATGGTTCAGTGGTTAAGAGAACACACTGCTCTTGCAGAGGACCCAAGTTTGATTCCCAATATCCATGTCAGCCTACTCAAGCTCCAGGGGGTCTGATGCCTCTGGCCTGCAATGGGGTGGGAGATACTTCCTCTCTAGTACACATGTGTATACACCCACACACACACACACACACAAATAATAAAAATATTTATTTACTTATTTTGGTTTTTTGAGACAGGGTTTCTCTGTAATTTTGGGGTCTAAGTAAAAGTCAGCCGGGTGGTGGTGGTGCACGCCTTTCATTCCAGCCCTCAGCAGGCAGAGGCAGACAGATATCTGTTGAGTTCAAGGCCAGGCTGTTCTATAAATCAAGTTCCAGGACAGCCAGGGTTGTTACACAGAGAAACACTGTCTCAAAAAGCAAAACCAAAAGAAGTAGAAGTCTTTAAGATTCATCATCAGTAAATATATGATTTGTAATCTAATTTATATAAGAGGCAAAAAGGGACCAGGAACAGTTTGAGAATCTGACCTAGACAAGGGACAGGCTGCTACTCGGTCACTCGTGCTATGACCATGGTCACCAAACCCACTTGTGCTGTGTTCCAGGTTCCTCTGGCTGCCTCCCATGTGAGACAAAAATGCCCACTGAGAAGAAAAGGCAAACTTGGGACACCACACTCTGGCTTATGAGATGACAAGGTAACCAGGGACAGCTATCTTTTAGAAAGACCTCCAGAGACCCATTTCTCCCTCCATCCCTCCCTTCCTTCCTTCTTTCCTTTCTTCACAGACATGGTTTCTCTGTGAAACAGTCCTGGCTGTCCTGGAACTCACTCTGTAGACCAGGCTGGCCTTGAACTCACCTGCCTCTGCCTCCCGAGTGCTGGGATTAAAGGCGTGCGCCACTACTGCCCAGCTCATTTCTCTATTTCTTTAGCCATTCATTTTTGACATCTGTCAGCAAAACTGAGTTACTGAGAAAGTAGTCTGGGTGGCCAGTAGCTATCATTAGAATGTCACCATCTCTATACCTGATGAGAACTTCACATAGTGTGGCTTCAGCTGCTACCTTGAGGCTGTGACACCAACCTGCAGCTCTTGACCCTATACAAAGGACAGACAGATCTCAAAGGAATGAGAAGGTGGAAGGAAAAGAATCCCCACATGTGGGGCTACAACAGAGTATTTCCCATACTCCAATCATTTTGTTTCTTCAAAAATAAATAACAGCAACTCCAAATTCTTCATGAATTATCAGCTTTGAACCTGGAGCCACATTGCAGAGACTGCAGATGGCAGCTACCGGACTTTTGCATATTTTAAGAGCTAACTATAGTACTTCAAGCTAGAATGAGAAAGACTATGCTCTCCATTCTTTTTAAAACTTGCCTGTACTTAGTCCTCTTACAGATACTGCTTGTGAGGTAAGTGCCTGCGTTTAAAGGTCTACTTACCTCCTTTATCATGCCTCCTTGCCCAAACCCAGTAAAAATAATCAAGATCTGTCTTTCTCAATGTACAGATATCAACTCCTGGAATTATGAAATATGCAAACCACAAAATCTAACGCTTTACTTTCAATTTGCTTAGTAATCTATGACCAATTAGTAATAAAAATGGTGTTTTATTATTAATGGATAGTATCAAAATAAAATCTATTCATTTCAATTACTGTCTTGGCAAGTACCATGTAGCATCATTTAAGAGGCAGGTCCTGAGGGCGAGCATTAAGCCGGCTGGATTCTGAGACCCCAGCACCAGCCTCGGGAGCTGGAGAGACGCTGATCTTTATTCAGCTTGCATTGAGGTTCCCTATTAAGACCTTATTTGAAGACAGGGAGACACGTGAGCCAGATCAACTGCTGAAATAGCCTACACAGCTTCTTTATAAAATGCAGCTCAGTTTGGCCACCACTAGCTGATTTCATTTACACTGTGGATGTGTCTTGGATGTCATTTTATACAAAGGGTGATTGACAATTCATTGCATCTAGAACAGCAACAGCCTAAAAAATTTCAGCTTGAGTTTTATGACAACTCAGTCAATAAAAAAGAAGAATTAATATTGGGTCTAAATCAATTTTGATGATCTGTCTAATAACCAAATAGAGACTCTCTATTTGGTTAACACTCACCTAGCAATTACCATGTGTCAGGTACTATTCTAACTGCTTCACAGGCATTTACTCATAGCCCTCATCATACTCCTTACGGAAGGCAATGACTATCCTTCCTCTCCATCTCATGACAGAGACAACAGGGTCACAGGGAGGGTAAGTACCCTGTCAAAGCTACATGGCATGTAAGTCAGCAGGTGGGTGGTTCTGTTACATCCTGTCCCTCAATGCCTCTCCACCCTTGGCAATGTTTAATCTTGGTAGGCAGCTCTTTTTCATATGACAGAGTCAATCTATACCCAGCAAACTGGGAGCCCCTTCTGGCTCCAAAAGCTGCCCAGAGCCAGCTTCCTTTGCTTGTCAGGGCTCTGACCATAGTCAAAGATTCAGAGTAAGGGGAAAGAGCCAAGCTGTCCCCCTTCTGTATCTGACCCCAGAGTGGGTGCAACTGTGCACACGCTCAAAGAAAAATCACACAGAATTCTAGGAGGCAGGGATGCTCCTCCAACTCCAGGGAGCACAAGTCACTTTGAGGACATCAATCTGTTACTGAACTCATTGCAACTCCATTGTAAATAGCCTTGCCAGCCTTTGGCAAGAGTTCCTCCATTGCAGATCCGGGAATGAGCTACTCACAAGGTTGCAGATTCTCTTTACCAGCCTAGACCTCCTTCTGAGACTATGCTTCATTCATTGTATCTTTCCTCCAGTCCTTGCTTAGCCCCGAGCACTGGTTCTAACTCCACCAGGATGGAGTCCCTGAGACAGCGTCTTTTTCCAAACAACTCAGGGCATCAATCACTTAGCAGATAAAACATCTTCATTTGAAGAGAGGCACTCCAGTCTTTCCTCTGGTCCCCACCTGGTGCTCAACATTGTCCCACGGCCAGGAGAACTAGGTGCTAGCCTGCCTGATGTAGCTTTAGGTAAGTCACAGAAGGTTTGGAACCAAGTCACTGCCCAGACCTAGACTCTAAGGCCAGTGTCCCACCTCCTGTACACTCTCCTGTGTTCTTACGCTACTACAGACTTATAGCGTAATGCACTCAGGTTTGTTTGTGTGTTCTTGCAGGTTGTGTTTGTGCTTGTTAGTGCTGTAGCCTCTCTGTGCAAACCACAGGACTTCCTGACATTGTAAAACAGGCTTGTGTCTGTGCTATCTTTCTGTGTTCAAAATTACAGTTATGACAAATTAGTGTGATGTAACATTCCAAATGCCAAGTTGCTTTTTCAAGAAAGTTGAAAAAACTGTGACTAAAAACTTACGTTATTAGGGAAGGACTAAAACGAATATGAATTCATGTTTAAAAAGCAAGATCTTCCCCCATCCAGAGACCACAAACCAACATGTACGCTGTATTTACTGTGCAGGACCTGTGACCAGAGTCTTCCGCAGGCAATGGGCTTAAGGTAAGTCTTGTCTATTCCTGTAACCAACCCTTTCAGGATGAGCAGGAATGCTGGCCACCGGGGACAATGCTCACCAGCTCTCTTTTTCTCTTGACCTTTTTTCCAGAACACAGGAACATTACCAGGCCAGCCACCATGGATTAGTCACACACAAATGACTTAGAAATTACAAAGATGACTTGGTAGAGCCTCAAAGAGAGCAATGAGGTCTGTGACCCTGGAGGCACCTGCATTTCCAAACATTTGCTTGATACTTGAATCGGACTTTATTTTACACCATGTTCTGTTGATAGTCAATGAAGAGAAATTCAATGGGGAGCACCCCAGAGCCCTGTTGCCCTCTTCTGTGTATTTTCCTAAATGGTATGGAGAGGGGGCACACACCAAACCCAACCTGAAACCAAGGACTACTCAAAATTTCTGCTGAAAGGTTTAGGACTCTAGTTTTGATCTGTGTGTTTTAGGAAAAAAGAAAAAGCATTTCGAATTTCTCCAAATTGCCCCTAAAATATCAACCTGGAGAAGATAAGCTTGTAACTTTATCAGGTTAAGTGGAATTGCATTTTCTTTTGAAATTTTTAATACATTGGTTTATTTGCTTATCTATTTATTGTGTGTGGATAAGTCAGTGAGGTGGCAGGAATCCATTTTTTCCTTCCACATGTAGCTCTTAGGGCTCAAACTCAGCTGTCAGGCCTGACAGCAAATGCCTTTACCCTTTGGGACCTCTCACCAGGCCTGAATTGCATTTTCTATTAACTATGCACTCTATATATTTTCCAACAATAGATGAATTGGCCACCTAACTTACTCCAGGTGCAATGCATAAACTGATGACATTCATCTTGGAACGGAAGTTTGTATATTCACCTATGGCTTCTAATCACCCTATCCTTCTGACCTTCAGGTAATACTGTATTAATATGTTCTTTTAGCTGTGGTTTTTCCATTATATTTGATGTTCTACACCTTAGTGTTATATATTAAGAGGTAAAATACTTCAGGAGAGATAATCTTCTGAAATATTTAATTCTATTAAGTTTGGAAGAACAACAATAACTACATATAAGCTACATAAGAAGGTGGGACCTGCAGAGAAAAAAATACCTCCAGAGATAGGGCAGCCATTAAGGGCAGGCTTGGGAAATCTTAACTGCTCAGTGGCGGTCCCTGGGAAAGTCTATTAAGTCAAACAGAAGATCTGTACGTGAAGCCACAGTAAATAAATAGGTCCTACAAGTCCCCAGCAGAAGGTAAAGTGGGGTGAGTGACCTAGTCCTAAGTCAACAAGCTGGCCCCTCTCTGGGAAGAAGAACTAAAAGCCTTTCTGGAATTAACAAAAATTGGTGACCTCAAAGTTCTAAGAGGAAAATAAAAGCCACTGGGACAACATAATTAGGAATGCTTATACACCATGTCCACTGGACCCTTTCCTTGGATGACCTCTGGTTCAAGCTGAAGTCTTTCTTGGAAGAAGGAGGTGTTGGTTCCCAAGAAAGTCAGCATCCAGCTGATGGTGGCAGAAATGGCCTGACACAACTGAAACCAGAAGTGACTAAGTTCTGCAAGGTCTAGGGGTTCGAGGGTTGGACGGAGAGGTACTGGGGCTCTGATACCACACAAGCCCTACTTACTCCCCTGCCCATTTGCTCTCCACACCAGACAGAGCCTGTCCTCAGAATCAGAGGGACTAGAATGATGCTGGCCAGTACCAAGGATGAAAATAGATTGTTAAAAATGACTCGTTTCACCAAAGGCTGGTGGGTAGGAAAATAACTTGGGGGCTTTCTGGGAAAAGTCCTGATGTCTTCATGCCTCCATTTTTTCCCCTAAAAAATGGCGAGGGGTGTTGCTGTGCATGTTTTTGTCTAGCAGTCACTCCATTTCTGTGTTTGGCGCATAAAAAGGGGGTGGATTTGGGTACCTCACGGATAGGGGGTGGTATCTAGAACAATTCTTGGCGCACAGGCTTGCCACAGATTTACTAAAACAACAGACTAAAGCTGCTGGCGCTGTTTTTCACTCATGGAAACCTCGGAGTAAGCGACACCTAGAGGGGAGCGAGGGGAGACTACAGAAGCGCTATTCATCAGTGTCAAGGGCCGGTTGTCTGGAGGGAGGGAAGTCCTCTGGGCAGTGCAAGGTGGACCACTTCTGGGGGCAAATACAGACCCAGCGGGGGCCCAGCTCCCAGGGAATTCTGAGTAGATCAAAGCACAGTACAGGTGCTCGCCAAATCCAGGGCACCCAAGCTCTACAGACGGCTGTCAGTCCCTCGCAAGAGTTTCAAGACACGAAGTCCTCAGGTGGTAGGCATGGGAGAAGCCAAGTGGGACATGGCTTGTCAGATGCAGAGAATGCTCAAAGCCTTGTGCTGCAGTGGTACCCAAACTCCAGACGATGTGCGCCCCAAGAGCAGCACTCTGCCTGTGTTCCCCAGGTCCCCTCTGAAACTTGGTAATGGTCTCTCTTCTTTTACCGAGGCTAAGGGGGCAAGGGGAGGCGAGACCACTCAGCACAATCGCTCTTAGCACCAAGACCCCAACCTGAATGTCCTCAGGACAAACTGCTCCCTGGAGACTTCCCAGTGGGTTCCAACAGCCGTTTACTGGCAACAACTGTGGCCTCGCAGAATTAAAGACATGGGGTCCCCCGAGCAGGTTTCTGCCCGGATGTCCTCAGCGAGCTCCCTACACCGGGACCGTGGTGGAAAATGAGGGCCAGAAGAGGCGCAGCTCATCTTTTGGCTGCGACAAGGGGACGCAAGTTTCCCCGCAAAGCGGAGGGGAAGCAGGTGCAGAGGATGACCGCCCCGCGCTCTAGATCCGAGCCAAGGGCACGGGTCCGAGCCAGGGTCTGTCGCTCGCCAAGGTACGAGAGAGGCCATTCGGGGTTCAGAGCCTAAGAGCGGCGCCTGCAGGGTCTCGGTGCGGATCGCGAGCTTGGGCTCAGCGGGAGTGGTTCTGCGTGGCGCCCCGCGCGCCTATAAGAATCGCTCCGTTCCCCACCGCTGATGTCCGGGTGTCAAGCCGCAGATGCCCCAGCTTTAGCCTCCAGTCCTAGCGCATCCAGGGTGGCCCTGCCGAGTCCCGGCCCTGCGGTCCCGTGCCCGCGGCCAGACGCGCAAACTTGGCTTTTCAGGCGTGGGCAATGAGGACCTGAGAACGCCCGCACCGGGCCCTGCAGCGAGCTGCGGAGCTGCGGGCATCGGGACCTCGGCGGGCAGCAGCGGGACGGGCTGGTGGCAGTGGCACGACTCGGACACCCGCATCTGCTCCAGAGCTGCGCCCCGCTTACCTGCGGCGGCCGGGGCCGAGAGGAAGACCAGGTGGCCGGACTCAGGTGGAAGGGAGGGAGCGCCCCGTGGCGGCGACAGCGGCAGCGACCCGGCCCCCGCGTTCTCCGCTGGGTCGTCTCCGGCGGTCGGCTGGTGTAGCCCCGCGTGCTAGAGACAGTCCAAGCTCCAGCTCTCGGAGCCTCCGCCGCCCGCCGCTCGCCGCTGTGCCACAGCTGCCGCGGCTGCCCTATTTCTGCCGCCGGGACCGGAGCCCGTGACGTCACCCTCCGGGCCCCGCCTGCCCAATCGCCGCCACCTGTGCTCGCCGCCAGCCCGCCCGCCCGCCCGCCTGCCGGTCCGACCCCGCGGCAGGTGTGGAGCTGCCCGGCGCGCACGCCGGGCGCGAGGATTCCTTGCGCCCTGCACCACCTGGGCAGGGCGGCTCTCTTTCCCCTGGCTCCCGGGAAGCTCAGCAGGTGACAGCCCCCTGCCCCCTTTTTTCCTCCTCATCCCTCCTCTCCTCCAAGCTCTTTTTCCGACCAGCCTCCCCCAAGGTTGTGCTTTGCTCAAAGCGCAGAATTGTTCTCAATCAGCGGCCATTTCTCGTGAAGCCCTAGCGGGTCGGTACACTGCACCAGGGAGATGTCCCTGAAGCAAAATTCTGGGGACATTCCTCCCTGCGTTGAGAAATAACTACCTGTGAAAGAGCAAAGTTTTAGTTACTCCCAACTATAGGCTCTTAAAAATTCCCAGGTGACATTTGCCAAGCCAGACCCATTGCCAAGCCGGGAGCGTGTCTTGTTCCTAAAACAAGAACATTTTCCCCTCTCCCGATCCCGAGACAGCGCGGCTTCCTGGCTTTTCCAACTCTCTCTTTAACCTCCGCAGCTTTTGATATATGCTCAGATAAGTTGCAAAAATAAAAATAAAAAAAACCACCTTTGTCACGCTCGATCCAACCTCACACTTGAGAAAGCAGCACCTGGCAGCTAGGCGGGGTGGCCGGAGCCTCTCCAGGTCCTGCCTCCTGCTGTGCTGTATGGATGCCCAGTGGCTTTTTGATTTAGGAATAAGCCCCATGCCTTGGGATCTCTCCTGATTTGCAGGAGGGTGCAACTGGGCTTTTCTGGAAATAAGGTTAGTTAGACATAAAAGGAAGTGGGGGAAATACTAAAGGGATGGTGGACTCTTTCCTTCCACTGAGCCCCTTGAGATCAAGCCACTGAATTGGTTGCTGGAGTTACTGCAGTGAGTGAGCCAACTAACCTTTCTTGCTCAGGTTTTTGGTCTCGTATTTAGCCCTCCTTCTACCACTGTCCAGTGAGTGGTGCAACTCAGGCCCAGTTATAACTGCTTCCCAGCTGCAAAACGAGGAGACTTCCAGGTCTTAGGCAGCTGTGACTTGCCTTGTGAACGCCAAGATTTGCATTCAGATATAAAAAAAAAGCAACTGTGTTCTCCATGCCCTGGGGCTGTGGCCAGCATCAGGCTCTCTGCAATTTGTCCAGATTTTCTGCCAAGGCCATCCATGAATGAATCCCGGAGGATGGCGGGAGGCTGGATTGTCTGAGTAAACCTGGAATCTAGGAGGTGTAGTGATTTCCATCTTGAGAAAAAGAAAGGAGTGGACCTAACAGGTAGCAGGGAAGTGATGTTACGCCCCCATCTGGACTTGCACTCTAAGTCCACAGACAAGGTTAAACCACACAGTTCTCCAAGTTGAAGTGGGGAAGAAATGCAGATTCCCCTTCTAAGTAAGCATCAAGCCGCCGAGGGAGCTGTACAGTATTCCAGCCAGAACTTGGGCTCTTTGCTTTTGTTTGTTTTTTAATAACTAGAGGTCATGTATAAGTCAAGGCCAGCAGACTGACTGTAGACCAGAAATAGCGATGCTTAATGTTCTGAACAACAGCGGGCTTCTTCATGCTTCCCGAGGAAGAAAGAGAATGAAACTGCTGTAAACCAGGTGCGCTGAGCGCTCTCTGAGACCTGGCGCTGACCTCCACAGTGAGTCCTTATAATCACTGGGCAGAAACCCAGAGTGGGATGAGGAGTCACCTTGGAATGAAAGAGAGTGAAGTGTGAAGGGTGAAGTCAGACAGGCCTCCAGGAGGCAGCATCACCCACCACACTTTGACACCTCTTCCAATTGCTCTGGGCTTTCATCTTCCGGCATAATTCTTGGTTTACGAGCACACCCCAATTTGGGAACTAGGCTATGTTTCCCACAGAGAGTTTCAGAATTGGCCTGCATCCTTGTTTCAGAACTTGCACGTATACGGCTTCTCATTAGCTAACTAGGGTGCTTGGGAAAGTTTGGTTTTGTTGTCTTCTAAGGTAAATTTTGAATTCCATACAATAAAGTAAGTTTGGAGTGGAAGGGCTCTGGACACAAATTTTATTCCTGCCCTAGCCCTCAGCCTTAGTCGTTGGTGAGCATTTCAGCTATACAGATTCAGAAACACAGAAGAAAGTGATTAATATACTCCTCTACAGATCAAGAGGTTTAAACATTCCTTGTTTTGTTATGCTTTGAGATAGGGTCTCACTATGTAGCCCAGGCTAACAGTGTCTATTTTTAAAACTTTACCAGTATTTTTTAAATATTTATTTTTCATTATGCATATTTGGGGATGGGGGTGTACGTGTGTGTGTGTAGGTGCCCAAGGAAGCCAGAAGAGGGCATCAGGTCCCCTGAGAGCTAGAGTTACAGGTGGTTGTGAGCCACCAGGCATGGTTCCCAGAAATCAAACTCTGCAAGAAAGGTCTCGGGTCCTCTCCATTGAGCCTTCTCTGCAGTTGGCACTGCACTTTTAAGACTCTCCCTCCTTCTCTTTCCAGGTTGCATACATTGCCTTTAGTTTCATTTCGATTCCACAGAGACTAAGGCATGCCCCATTTCCTCCAGACCAGTCCCATACTGTCCCCATCAGTGGCTATGGGTGAGGTAGCCAAACTGGGAAGCCATGTGACAAAGCAGGAAAACAGAAGCAACCTCCTTCCTTGTCTTCCATGACCAACCTTCGGCAGCCTGCTACCCTCCAATGTCTTTTTCTTCTGTGCTGCACTTGGACTTGGTGGGCCAAATACGCCACGTCCATTAAGAATTCTGCTTTTTCTTCTCTCATGTCAAAGCTAGGGGTGGATGGAGTGGAAGACAGACATAGGAAATGAATTTCCTTTTAAATTTTTGTTTATTTTTATGTGTATGGGTGTTTTGTCTTCATGTATGTCTGTGTACCATGTGTGTGCAGTGCCCATGGAGGCCTGAAGAGGGCGTTTATCCTCTGGAACTGGAGTTACAAGTGATTGTGAGCCACCATGTGGGTACTGAGAATTGAACTCAGATCCTCTGGAAAAGCAGTTAGTGCTCTTAACCACTGAGCCATCTCTCCAGCCCTAGAAATGAAGTTCCAAGACTACTTTCCACCCAAAATGTCCATCTTCACCACACTAGTTGTTATGTCTCAACCTCAGGACAAATGGCTAACCAGGGTGCCTATTTAACATAGCAAAGTGTATGCTGGCTGATGGGTTCTCAGCGAGCATGTATTACAGAGTCATCCTGGCTGGCATACCCGTCCCCATCCTCTACCTCTCCAACCATTGAGCTTCACTTTTGTTCCCCCAGCTTTCCTTCCCTATACAATCCAGCCACTGGGCTATGTGGTCTCTTGGCTCCTGGCTCCTCTCTCTTCCTCCCTCCACCCCCATAACCCAGTTCAGTTTACTGGCCCAGATCAGCCTGGACCATTCCAGATGCCTTTGGCTGTTTTTCTCACTCATGTCTACAATGAACTGTCTCCACCATACCTGGGAGCAGTCATGTCCTCATCTTTTTCATTCGCAAGTCTTTATAGAAGTTGGTATCTTCCGAGTGGTGGTGGTGCACGCCTTTAATCCCAGGCACTCGGGAGGCAGAGGCAGGCGGAGCTCTGTGAGTTCGAGGCCAGCCTGGTTTACAAGAGCTAGTTCCAGGACAGACTCCAAAGCCACAGAGAAACCCTGTCTCAACCCCCCCCCCAAAAGAAGTTGGTATCACTTTGAATTAAAAAGATTCCTGAAATCAAAACCTCCCGAGTCCAAAGTTAACACTGAACTTGTTAAACAGTGGTTCATGGAATCATACAGAGATTTGGGGGATGTGAGCAATAAATTCTAAATCTACATGAAAAATTACACTCAAAGTAATTGTGTGTGTGTGAGAGAGAGAGTGTGTGTGTAAGTGTGTATGAATATTGTAAGTGTGTGTAGAGGTTCACTGTTGGGCATTTTTCTTGTCATTTTCCACCTTAGTTTTTGAGACAGGGTCTCTCATTGAGCCTGGAACTTGTCATTTCCATTAGACTTGATAAAGAGCAAATCCCCAGGATCCACCCATCTCTGGCCCCCAGCACTGGACTAGCAGGGTCATGTCTCCATGCTTTGCTTTACTAAGGGTGCTGGGGGTTAAAACTCAGGTCCCCATGGTTATGCAGTAGGCATTTGGCTCATGGAGCCATCTCTCCGCCCCAGATGATTGTTCTAAGTGTGCAGGAGGCATTTGGCCCAAGGAGCCATCGCTCCAGCCCCAGATAATTGTTTTAAGCTTTGGTTTAAGCAGAAGAGAGGCATAAAGATAAGTATGAGATAGAGTCAGGAGATAACTGTGATCGAGGGGTTTCAAGGCTAATGAAGAAGCAGCTGGATAGAGGAGGAATTTCATTCAGAAGTTAGGATGAATGAGAAGATGCAATGATGGAAAGGGCATTGTGGGTACTAAAAGATGGAGGGAGAAGAAAAATGAAGCCCTTCTCCATGACACTGCTCCAGAGACAAAAGCCCCATTGACTCCCAGAGACTAAATTGATGGCACGAGGAACCCAAGGAAGGCTCCAGTGATTGAAGGAAATTGATCTTCTTACTCTAAGAATTCAGGGCACCTCGAATTTTAAAATCAGAACAAAAAGACCAGGCTTCCATGTAACTAAGGGTCACAGCCTGCTGAGGTCAGGAGAGAGGGAGGACAGAAGGGCCTAGCAGAAAAGCCAAGGACAGAGGTGCCACGTGCATTTTTAAAAGTGGGAATACAAACTCAGACATTCATCACTAATATCGTCTCCTCGATAGAGTGTTAGCACCTACTAGTTGCCCTTTGTGCCTTTAGGGAGGTCAGAGGAGAAGGTTCTCTCTTTGCAGGGGCTTAGAGCAGAAAAATAAAAAGCTAGGGAAAGGTGTGAGAGCTTCAAGCAGCAGTCATTCCTACAAGGCCCAGAACAGTGATGGGGAACGGACTTGATATCAGCTGGACCAGAGTGGCCTAGCCATGGACCCAGTTGGAAAGGGAGAGAAAATAGAGATGTCAGTAAGGGCCTGAGGATTAGACAGGCTTGAGTTCTGATTGTAGGTATCATGGGAAGCAGTGGAGGCTTCTGAACAAAGAAAATGACGTGATTCATGGTACATCTTTAAAAAGTCATTCCAGCTATAGTATAGACAAGGAAAGTGCAGAGAAGAAGTCAGATATTGAACTGTTAAAACAAAGTTCTGTCTAGCACACCATTATCAATATTGCCATCACATTATCATATAATGTATATTAAATCATAATTATACATGGACTCCAGCCCTGAAACTAAACCCCAACCATAATTCTGAACCCCAAACCTAAGTCTAACCTTCAATGCTAGCCTTAATCCCAATCCTAACCCTAGTCCCCAACCCTAATCCCAAATACTAAGTCTAACCCTAACCACCAACTCTAACGCTCATCCAACACTAACTCTAAATGCTAACCCTAACTCTAACCATAAACCCTCTCCACATGTACCCTAATCCCCACCTTAACCCCTAACCTCAACTCTCACCCTAAACCTTATTCCTAACCCTAAACACTAACGTTAGTGATAAAATGTATTCCTAGCCAAAAACATTAACTGGCTGAAAAATGCCAGAGTTAGATCTGACTTCAATCCTTTTGCTCACTATGGCCATTCTGCACCAGTTACATACTGCAGCCAACACATGTCTCGAAATCCAGCTCCTATAAATAGGTAAGGTATAGAGAGAGTCTATTTATGTCAGCCTCCTCATCACAAACCCTTGTCATGAAATATAACCAAGCATGTAATCTTGAAGACCCCCGGTAGCCTCAAAATTAGTTGCAGACTCAAAATCCTTTTCTCTAGGCTTTCCTGACTGTAGCATGTCACTCCTGTCAGTACATCCAAGACATTCATGGTGACTGGTCAATCAAAGCACCATGTTGGGGGCCCAACGTTAGCCAAGGAAACCGGAGAGAAAACTTCCTGTGGAATAAAGAGAATCCCAGGAAGAAACAGTTCTTCTTCTCTTGGTAGCAACATTAATCACGGCAGTCTTGCTTACTCATGGCCACCAACTTGTGCTCTTGAGAATAGCTGCACTGACCCATGGAGGATGGAAAAGGAAGAATAGGAAAAGAATCTAGGTCTTGAGTGAGCCACTGATGTAACCAACTTTGAAGCTTCTAAATTGGGACTTAGGTTTCTCATGGTTCCTAAATCAGTTGAATTGGGGATTTCTCACTGCAAGCAGTAGAAAAACATATCACACAAGAAACCAAAGCAGAAATAAAAGCCAGTGCATGACCAGGGAAGAGAACAGTATGGAGGCATTCCTGCTTTGCATGTGGGAATGTGCTCCGCATGCTATTTGACATGGTCTCTGTGCGGGCCAAAGTGCAAAGGGTTTGGACTCTAACCCAGAGCTCAGATTGTTGCAATTTTCTGTTATAGGAAATATATAATCAACCAGGATCCTTTAGTTCTAATTGCACTAGATAAAGACAGTGGGTACATAGCAAGTGACTTGACAGGATGCTTTAAAGCTGACAAATGTGTGCGCACACATCAGCCTTGCCTAGCCATATGTGACTTGCAAATGTCTTTCTCTACAACTCTGTTCAAAGCCATTTTTAAACAATCCTGCCATTTTGGTGTAGTATGCACCCAAAAGAGGGATCTGTTGTTTCAAACGAAGTCTTTTAGGGTATTACATAAATATTGTTTCCTGAAGTTTGCTTTAATGCAGTCAGGAATAATAGTCATAAGATAAATGTCACAGTCATAGTCTATTTTGTAAGTTTTTTTTATAACAGACATGATCTTTGTTAAATTCTATGAAGAAAGTGTAACTTTCTGACAAGCACACTAAGAGGTGACATCATAGCAAATTGGAAGACTGTGTAAATACTGACACAGCATTAATCACAAGCAAAAAGTATCTTCCAAAAATTGACATCGAAAGTCCTGGAACTAGGGCTGGGATACAGCTCAATTGGTAACATGCTTGCATATCAAATACAAAATCATTACTTAGACCCCAGGAAAAGCCCAGCATACACTCAGGAGGTAGAGTCAAGGAGATCAGAAGTTCAAGGCCATCCTCAACTACACATCAAGTTCAGGAATAGCCTGGGATGCAAGAAGCCCCACTTCAAAATAAAATCAATTAAAACATCTAGATTTGTGTGCTTAAAATACTGCTGTTTTAGCTTTATAATTCCTATGTTTAATTTATAAGTGACAGGAAGGGAAAGATTCCAGGCCACCATTTACAAGTCCTCTGCAAATGCCACATTGTAGGTGTGGGTGAAACCTTTATTCTCAAACACAAACCCAAATTGGATGTAATTGTCACCCTATTTCCTTTTTTTAACACTGTTTTTGAAGTACCAACGGCATCACGAGGGTCCATATGAGGATTCTTTATCAGATGAATGCACACTTCACAGATTGGCAAAGGTAATTCTGTAAAAGTATTGCAGACTTGCCATTTTTTTCCACCCTTAATTATCTTACATTTCATCATTGGGTTCCTTATGCTTCTCGTCTTTAAACATAGTCTTTTATGGACACAAATCAAACATCTATGACTAAGAAGAGAAACAGTTTAACATCCTAACCATCTCACACAGCTCACACTTTTTAGCTAAAAGAGAACCTGAGCAAATGATGCCTGTGTATCCTCCCCTGACCTCACCCACCCTGTGGCCCCTTCCACACTCCGACAGGCCTGCTGTCTCTGACTGCAAATGAAAGAAATCTTCAATGATCGCATGTTGATTCTTCATAAAAGTTTTTTAACTTTAAATGGCATGCACATCTGCGTATGTGGTTATGTGCATGAGTGCAGGTGCCTGCGGAGACCAGAAGAGGGCATCGGATCCCCTGGAGCTGGAGTTACTAGCAGTTGTGAGCCATTTGGTGTGGGTGCTAGGAATTGAACTCAGGTCTTCTGCAACAGCTATATGCACTGTGAACCTGAGCGCCCTCTATCAAGTCGCCGCTTACACAGGGTGTATGTGGTATATGTATGCACAAATGCTGTTCACCCTTGAGTGCCTGTGTGGAGGCCAGAGGCATGTTAAATGTCTTCTTCAGTTACTCTCCACCTTATTATTTTGAGATAGGGTCTCTCACTGAACCTGAACTTCTGCATTTGGGCTAGCCTCTCTGGCCAGTGAGACCCCAAGCATCCACCTGTCTCTCCAGTCCCAGCACTGGGTAGCAGACCCATGGACACGCCACGATTTTGCATGGGTTGGAGATCTGCTCTCAGGCACTCCTGCCTGTGCAGTAGTCACTTTAGCAAGGTCTCCAGGCCTTCACGGTTTCAAGCAATGACACAAATGAGTCCTGTGTACACCTGACTCCATTTCATCTCCCAGCATCTTCTAAACCATGTGCACCATCTCAACCAAGCTCCTGACTTTAACAAGAACTTTTCCGTGTGACCACGTTCACCCCCTTTTACCTTTGCCCTTTCCCATACCCAATCTCTATAAATGGGTAATCTTCTTATGTCCATTATCTTCTCATTTTGAGAATATTATAAAAAAATAATTGCAATACACAGCTTTGGAAGCTAGCTTTAGTCTACCCTGAGCGAGTACCAGGACTCATCTATGGTGCCCCGTGTGTCAACAGGCAATTGCTTTGTATCGCAGAGTAGCAACCCCTTATGTGGATGTACCACATATATTTAACTACCTGGGTTGTTTCTACTTTGGGGCTATTTTGAATAAAGTTGCTATAAACACTTTTATGTGAATATAAATTTTCATTTCTCTGGGACAAATGCCCACAAATGCAACTGCTGGTTAGTACAATAATTTTGTGCTCAATTTTTTTTAATGACAAATTTTAAATAAAAGTGTTTCCAAAAAAAGAGAGAGAAATTGGCTAAACTATTTTCTAGAATGGCTGTACCATTTTGCATCAGCACCAGCCAAGCACGGATGTTTCCATGTCTGCAGTTTGGCCCACATTTTAGATTTGTGTTTCATTGGGCCTGATAGGCATATGGTGACGGCTCACTATAGTTCAAATTTGCATTTCTTTAATGGCTAATGGTGATGGACTTCAGTTTTAAAAATTTGTGTGATTGTGATTGTGTGTTGGGAAGGAGGAAGGAGAGAGAAAGAGAGAGAGAGAGAGAGAGAGAGGGCTCTGACGGTCAGATGGCAATCCTTCGGTAAGTATCCTTGCCCTTCTGCTTGTTTGAAACAAGGTCTCTTGTTGCTCACTGCTGTGCATACTAGGCTAGCTGGCCAAGACTTTCCAGGAATTTTTTTCTCCCTCCAGTCTTACCTTAGGACACTGAGATTATTGAGACACACATTTTACATGGGTTCTGGGGCTGTGAACTCAGGTCCTCATGAGCGACAAGCATGTTACCCATTGAGCTATGGCCCCAGCCCCAACCTTTTACCATGTCAACTATATATTTTCTTTGGTAAAATGTCTCTTCATAACTTTTGACCATTTTCTATGTAGTGAATACTTCCTGGAACTCAGGACAATTCTCTTGCCTCAATCTTCCAAGTGTTGGCATTACAAATGTGAACCATTGTATTCACCTTGACCCTTTTATAAATGGAATTTTAGAAAAAAAAAAACTTTTGAGCGTTGAGAGTTCTTATACATCCCAAAAGTCAGCCTTCGATTGGCACAAGACTCACAGATGTTTTCTTCTAATTCATAGCTTATTTATTCTTTGCTTGAACAAGTCTTTTGTAGAGCAAATGACTTAATGTTGGCACAAATTTATCAACATTGTATGAATTTCTCTTCTGTTTTCCTCTAAATCAATGATCCCAAAGAGTCTCTCCTATTTTTTAAGAAACAAATTTAGGAGTTTTAAACCTTCCCTTTAAATCTGTCACCCACACTGAATGAATGTTCATAAAAGACATGTCTTAGGGCTTAGTTTTCCCACTAATGTTCAAGTGCTCAGCAAGTGTGTGTGTGTGTGTGTGTGTGTGTGTGTGTATGTGTGTGTGTGCGCGCGCGCAATAAATTCCCAAATAATGGGGCCAGCTGACCATGAACTGAAACTATGGGCCAAAATAAGCCTTCCTTCCTTTAAAGGTATTTTTGTCACAGCAACAGAAAGCTACCACACTGGTCTTCTAGCACACTGCTCTGGTCAGGGACTAGGGCACCTTACTGCAGTCTAACAAGTGTGTAAGTGTGGCTCTCCCCACTTGGCCTTGGTCGGGGTGTATATGGTGGAGTCTGTGACTATCCTGTCAGACTTCCCCAAAGCCATGTGAACAAATAAAACTGAGGAGCAATGAGATGAGCTTGAAAAGGGGCAGAATCCCCCAAACAGAGGAGACAGCTGTGTCTGGAATCCCACTTTGACTGAGAAGGTCAGTGGGCAGGGAAGACTTCCTGCTGGGTGCTCTCAGAATATACCGTCTCTCTAGAATATTAGGTCTGGTTCAACAGGCACAGTAACAGGTACAGAGAGAGCAAGCTCTTACTTACCATCTCGTGGAATGAAGTGTCTGGGGGTGTATCCTTGTGTAATCGTGTCTGCACAAGTGTGGATGCACATGCGTACCTGTGTGTAGGCAGGCCACAGGACAATTTTGGTTATTGTTCACTTTGGTTTTTATTTTTATTTTTTTTTTTGAGACAGGGCCTCTCACTGACTTGGAACTTGCCAAGCAGGCTAAGCTAGGCTAGTTGCTCCCCAAGCCCCAGGGATCCACCTATCTCAGCTCCCCAGCTAATTACATGCATACACCAACACACCTGGCTTTTTAAGTGGGTTCTGGGAGAATCGAACTTGGGTCCTCATGCTCACAAGGCAATCACTTCAACTCAGCTATTATCCCACTCACTCTGGGGGTAGACTCTGAGGTTATCTTTCAAGACAGGTACATTCCCTAAACCCAAGTCTCCTGGCCCAAGCTCACAGTGAGCTAGGAAGAGGAGCCAGAATGCACTTTCTAGAATAGGGAGAAAGCCTGCCCTAGTTCTGATTAACATCACAGTGCAGGCCTCATTACAGCCAGTACAGGTATTCTAAGCAAACACAAACATGCCAACCATCCAGGTGCGTGACAGATGAACCAACGATTAGCAAGGTGGCAAGAGGCGGGTTGCCCAGCTGTCATTTTGTAGAGGGATGGATGTGGGCACTCCTGTGTGATGGTGTGCATGCTGAGGTCAGAGGACAACCTCAGGAGTCATTCCTCGATGTCCACCTTGTTTGACAGAGTCTCTCGTTCATGACTGCTGCAAGTACCAGGCCAGCTGGTCAGCAAGCCTCTGGGGGTGGGGGAGGTCTTCTGACTCTGCCTCTCATCTCTTTGTAGACACACAGGGATGAAAGGTGCATACTGCACCCAGGTTTCCGCGGGTTCTATGGCTCTGCACTCTGCTTCCCACGCTTGCATGCAAGTGCTTTTACTCACTGAGCCATCTTCTCAGACATGTAATTCGTTAAGGCTTTTCACCCTGATGACGCATTAAATTCTCTACCATGGTGGAGCTGCCTTTACACCCATGCCAGCTTGCAACGCAGCATGCTCTTAAAGCCCTGCTCACAGAGTCATCTGGTGGCATGTGCATGAGCAGCTCATAAAACCCGGGGGGGGGGAATGGGCCATCCCTAGCTCCCCAGGAGAGGGAGGCTGCCATGCACAGCCAGCCACATTCATCACATTTCCGTCCTGCTTCTTCACTGTCACACCTTGATGAGCCACCCACAGCCTTCGTGGCGTGACAAGGTTCCTAGGACAGCAAAATCAGCTGCTCTTGGGGACACCTTGGACCTAATTCCAAAGCAAGGTCCGAGTTGATCTGTAATCATCCCAGGGCAGTCCTGGCTCTAAAACCTGCTGCCAAGGCAAGGAAAGAGAGCCAGGGTGTTCACATGAGAAGCACTAACCAGGGGCCGCTGGCCTGATTCATTTCACAGCTATGGTCTTTTTTGATTTCTTCGTAATTTTCTACACTACTGCTTCCAATTTGATAGTGTCTGGACCCAGGATGACAATACGAATGGGATAACAGATGATGAACTCAAAATACTGAACACAATCATACTCGGCCTGCATGTACTTCCAATCAATATGTCACTCGGAAGGAGGAACCATCGGCCGCTGGGCAGAGTTGGGAATGCAAAATGTCACAGAATTCCACGTACATTTCTTATGTACTTAGGAACTGTCACTGTGGCGGCCTCGCTGCTCTGAAGGGGAAAGCAGGCTTGTTGTTTCATAATTGGTTGTCTTAGACAAATGAATCACAGGTCCACAGAGAGTACTGGAAGAGCTCTCATGCAGTGTCTCTTGCTCTGCTTGGCAGGGGTGTTGTGTCCCGTCGCAGGTTATAGACCGTGCACTGTATATAATCCATTGTTTCCATGTTGCTACAGTACCTGCAAGAGTGATAGAGTCATTACAACAACACGCATCAGCCATGTTGCTGGGTAACCCAGGCTGAGTATTCCTAAGGGCTTGTGGAATGTCACAAAATAGGTCACAAAGATCCAGCCACATAGCAGTCACATCAATAGCCTGAAAAAAATCTATGTATAGACTTTGTGAATTACTAATACAGTTAGCTTTCTGTTGACAGGCTCAGTACTCTATTTATTCAATAAAACCATCGTGTCTAGTATGGGTTGCCCATTCGTGTGTAAGTGATATCTGAAATCATTAAAACACTGTAAACCTAACAGCTTTTCTATTATTTTATTGTTTGTGTAGGTATGTTGGGGAGGACGTTTGTAACTCAAGTGCGGAAGCTGGAGGGGAACTTTTAGGAGTCCATCCTCTCTTCCCACCACAGGTTCCCAGGATCCAACTCAGGTTGTCAGGTTATGTGGCAAGTGCTTTTATCCACTGAGCTATCTTGCCTGCTCCTAACAAATTCTTGTGACATGATATTTCTTTACTAATAGGTACACTAGCAAGCAGGAAGACAACTTACTGAAATGTAAAATTTTAGGACCTGTTGAGATGCCTGCGTGCAGGGGAAACATTTGCCACCAAGCCTGACAACCTGAGCTCAGTCCTCATGACTCACGTGGTAGAAGGAGAGCACTGACTCCCACAATCGTCCTGTGACACATACATATACACACACACATAAACATGAGATAAATTAAACCAAAAGGGGTGAGGTGGTCTTAGAGAAAACCAATAGTGGCCAAAAAGGTCCTTCTGCACTTATACCACTATGTGGGGCTAGTGGTAGCCCACGGTGGGTGGGGTCAGTGAAGATGGGCTCACATCAAAACCAAGTGCAGCTAATAAATACCTTAAGTGAAGTGGCAGGATACAAAATCAACTCAAAAAAATCAGTAGCCCTCCTATACACAAAGGATAATGAAACCGAGAGGGAAATCAGAGAAACACCACCTTTCACAATAGCCACAAATAGCATAAAGTATCTTGGGGTAACACTAACCAAGGAAGTGAAAGATCTATTTGACAGGAACTTTAAGACCTTGAAGAAAGACATCGAGGAGGACACCAGAAAATGGAAGGATCTCCCATGCTCCTGGATTGGAAGGATCAATATAGTAAAAATGGCAATTCTACCAAAGGCCATCTA
>PVIU01015975.1:0-46437 GCA_004026605.1 Ondatra zibethicus
CCAGGAGGTTCTGTGTATGCTTTCTTTGGGTTCACCTAGTTATTCGGCTTCTCTGGGCTTGTGAGCTAAGTGCTTAGTGACCTTTATTTTATAGCTAGGGTCCACTAATGAGTGAGTACATACCATAATCATCTTTCTGGGTTTGGGTTACCTCACTCAGGATAGCGTTTTCTATTTCCATCCATTTGCATGCAAACTTATTTTTTCACTATGAATGAGCTAACTACACAGAAATTTTATTGTATGGCCTGCTAAGCTAAACCAACATATATATCTTAAAGGTATCTTGATTTCAAAATTTGAGAGTAAGGATATGTTACTTTGGAAACAAGTTCTGCTTTTATTTCCACAAAGGTTGAGAACTTAAGGATTCCTTTCAGGTAAATGTGGTTTGATAGAACAAGACCCCCAAAAGGTCTCTGTGAACCCAAAATACTTTTCCCAACAAATAGCAGGAAGCAGTATGGAGATAACAACACCCAAATTTCCCAAAATGATTGTTGATAAATTTTTTTAATTTAAAGCGGGATATTATATAGAAATGAATATTTTACCTTGGTATGGACTATGGTTTATTGATACAAATTTAAGGTCAAATTGATACATATATATAACATATATTTCTATTCTTATTCAATGTATTATGTTTATACCACTCATTTAAACATGTAATGTATAATTAAAAATTGCAGATTAATAGATATCATTTATAATAGTCAAATTTGCATATCATGTTTTTAGGTCTTCTAGATATATAGAGATATATTTCAATTAGAAAAGCTTTAACACTTCAAAGACCTATAGAATATGTCATTTAAAAGGTTTTAAGAAGTTAGACTTTTCTCAGCAGTGAGACATGTCTGCTTCTGGCAGCACCAATTACTTCAAGTGGATGTTGGCCATCTAAAAGGTTCCTTATGGAGTTTGCCAGCCATTTGGGCAAGAAACTGCTCTTTCCCGTATTGACTGATGGTATGCTGTATGAATTGGACATGCAGGACCCACAGAAAAATGACTGCTGAACTTGCCAAAAGAAGGTGAGACAGTCCTTCAAGGTTCCTGCTTCATGAAAGAGTCTGCCAGACATTCTGCAGGACACAGAAAGTGAATGACAAACTGCCAATACAGGCAAAACATTCTTTCAAATTTCCTGCTTCATGGAAAAGTCTGCCAGATACGATGGGCTTGTCAATTGAAGATGGATGCTCCAACATTACAGAAGAACTTTGGGTGACTGTCCAGGCAGCAAAATGTCTCTGTCAATTCTAGAACTTTGGACGTTGCTTGCAATGTGCTTCCTGTTTACTTAGGCAATATTATAGCCTTCTGGGGTCTTTGATGGAGTTGAAGATAGATAGTTATAGTTTTCCTTTGTAATAGTAAAAGATAAATTACATATAGTTATTGTAACAGTAATTCTTGCTTGGTACCTGTTGTGTTATATATAATTTTAATACTTAAAGTCAAAACCTTCTTTTTTATTTAGACAGAAAAGGAAGATGATGTGGGATTCCCCTCTGTATACTGTGAATATGTTTTATTATCAGTGGTTAATAAAGAAACTGCTTTGGCCTATGGCAGGGCAGAAAATAACTAGATGGGAAAACTAAACAGAATGCAGGGAGAAAGAAGGCAGAGTCAGGGATATGCCATGAAGTTGCCAAAGGAGAAAGATGCCAGAACTTTATTGGTAAGCCACAGTGATACACAGATTAATAAAAATAGGTTAATTTAAGATGTAAGTGCTAGCTAGGAATATGCCTGAGCCATTGGCCAAACAGTGTTGCAATTAATACAGTTTCTGTGTGATTATTCAGGTCTGGGTGGCCAGAAAACAAAAGCAATCTCTATTTACAGATGGAATTGATATTTGGTATGGTTTATATGCCAGAAGTTCTTTATGGATTTATATGAAAATTAGGTGTATTAGGTCATAGCTGCTAAGGACAAGCATAGACAGGGCACTTTCTCTGAGTCCACAAATTCCATGACAAGGATACATGCATAATAATCCAACAGTCTCTATATATTCATTTAACAAATATTTATCAAATCTACCCTACTTAAAAAATTTCTATGCACTGAAGAGTCAACAATGAATGAAGAAACAAATTATTCTCTAATAGTCAATAAAATATGATGCTATTGATCATGGTAAAATATTAATGGAAAAATAAATAGTTATTTGGTTTTGTGTATACTCTCACGATAGCAACACTTGGGAGGTAAAAGCAGGGTGGTTGTGAGTTTGAGGGCCTAGACCAGGTTACCCTTCTTTAAAATATCAATGGAAGTGTGTGACAGCCATAGGAAGCCCAGAAGTTTGAACTTCAGACTGTCCTTTCCATCACCGCTCACTTAAGTCACTTCTTCCCTCACGTCTGTGATATTCTGTGGAGCTGGGAGGGATCCTTGTCATGGGGTACATGGAGGAAGCTGGAAAGAAGAAATGGGTGTGGACTAATCATGTTTCATCTTAAACATGTAGGAAAATTTCAAGAATAAAGGGAAAAATAAGACAACAATTAAACAGGAAGAGAAAGTAAAGGAGATAGATTTTTACTGAGAAGAGATTTGAAGAGGAATGGAAAAAATGCGAGGAAGCTTATCATGCTAACACTGGGTCTGCTCCTTCCTTATACCCAGAACAGTACTAAGAATGTAAGAATAGCACTATCTCCCTGGGCATGCTAACTCAACCCAGAACAATGATGGTCTTTAAGGGAGGCAGCAACACAGAGGGTAAATGCCCTAAATTAAATCCCCTTTGCACAGCAGCAAGAAGTCAGTAGGCCTGGAATTGGGTAACAGCAAGAGAAGAAGATACACAGTTAGGGAGAGAGTGCCTTGCCTGGTTATGACTTCCTGGCCAATGTAAGGATTTGTTTATTTATTTAGCGAGATTTATTTTCTCCCAAGGCAGGTCTTAGTATGTAGCTTTGGCTGTCCTGGAACTCACTATGTAGAGCAGACTGTCCTTGAACTCATAAAGATCTACCTATCTTTGCCTACTCAGTACTGGGATTCAAGGCATACACCACTACACCTGATTTAAGGGTTTATTTTTGTTCTGAGGGATATATAAAATGCATGGTTCTAAATAGTAGCAATTCTCCACCTAATTTATATTTGAAAATGATCATTTTGACTGTTTTGTTAGATATAAAACCAGAGAGAGCCTGCAGGATAGATCAGCAGGTAAAGGTATTTGCTGAGCAAGCCTGAAGACATGAGTTCAATTCTTAGGCAAATATAAAGATTGAAGGAGTGGCCTGATTTCACAGAGTTGTCCTTTGGATTCCATGTGTGTGCTATGACATATGTACATGGGCAAAAACAATAGTAATGTATTTTTAAAAGACACAATGTCAATGATTTTATCACATCACTATTTAACATGTTTTTGCTACCTACAGAATCATGACAAATCATGATTTGTTATCAGACAAATGATAGCAGGTCCCAGTGGAAGGCTGTGCTGTATGTGCTGTGTCTTAGAGAAGATGAACACCCAATCGGGCATGACAGGAGGTCAGAGATTTGTGATGAGTTATGTACACTATTCATTATAAATGAGGATCAAAAGCAGTTTGCATTCATGTCGCATAGACATCAATATACATTCATGGCCTTAGCTTATAATCATGTCAAAATACAGTCTGAAGGCTGCCTCAATGTTGATAATTTTCAAACATAAGAATAGTCCATTACATTGATGGTATCATGTGCTAACTGGTCCGGTGAGCAGGAATAGTTAATACCCTGATGTTTATTACATGTGTGCACTCTAGAGGGTGGGAAGGAAAAGTCTACCACATTCAAAAACAGTCCAAATGCACCTTTTTAGGAACCCTATGCTCTTGTACATGCTTGTGCAGTCCTTCCCGAGTGAAGAACAGATTCCATCCCACTGTCAGAAATGACCCCGAATGCATGGTGGGAATCCGAACGCTGAAGGCATGACAAGCCCCACTTATGGTAATTCACAGATTTCCTTTATCAGGTGACACAGAAGACTGCAGTTTAGAGGGAGCTTGGACAATAAGCAGTACTTCAATGCTTTCAGCCATAATACAAATTGCATTGATGACAGTCCAATAATAAATGGTGAATTTCATGTTTCCAGAGTACAATAATAAATAAAAATGAAATGTAGGTTTGATGTTAATCTTCAGAAAATGTACAGTTGCTACCTATATTTTAATTTCTCTTCCACGCATATGCAATTGAATCTCTAACATGCCTGCCCTATCCAAGTAGAGTATTCTATTTAGAAAATGGAAAAACAAACTAAATATACAAATAGATAATTGAATGAAAAAATATAACGTTATGGGCAGAGATAACAGATTTCATCAGAACACATCAGAATTCTCTTTCCCATTTGTAGTGTACTGTGTACTGTTCAATTGCCATACACCATTTAAACTTACTGAGACGCTATCTCTGGAAGCAGGGTAGGGCCTCCCAGTTTAGACCCAAGTATGTTTGTCCCAAGGTAACCTCCAAAGCCTTCTATGTGGTGATGGGCTGCTCCTTGACCCAATAACAAGAGGACAGGAAAGGTAGCAAACAACTAAGGGTTCTAAAACGTTCTGTCTTTATACAATAAGAAGGTAAAATATGTCTAGGAGAGACATGCAACTATCTGCAGTGGGGATGGTGAGCCCATCCATAGCAAGGCTGCAAGGAACCCTGCACCAGGGATCACCTGAGTCATGAACTCTAACATGACTGGCTACTTCCTAGTCATTTCTGCTGGATGTTTGTAAGCTCCAACTTGACGTTATTAATTCTGTTTTTTTTTTCTCAATCAGACCACTCCAGTCACTTCTAGCACACGCTGTGAGCACCTGAACGGATGCTGTTTTTCTATCTTTCAGCTGTTCTTTGCTATCTGCTACTTGCTATTTACTCCTTTAAACTCTTCCTTCCATCATGCAATAACCCACTCATTTGAAACTGCCAGTGTGGCTACTGCAGATCACTCTCTCATCTGTAGAGAACATGACTTATGAAGAAGCCTTGTCATGCTCCTGGACTCTAGGAAGAACAAAGAACAGAATGCAGACACCAGAGGACCACGTGACTGGATCTTTTCCTCAAACGAGGTTACATTGTCTGGTATGAAGTGCAGTAATTCTCTGAAGAATGGAACTTGCCTATGAGGAGGAGGGGTGTTTGCAGCTACCAAATATTTTTCATACCCAAATTCAATGCCTGCAGGATGATTTTAGCTGCTGTCAAGGTCAGAGTCACAAGGAGAGGAAGTAGAAACATTTTGCCAAGAAAGAGACTTTGGAAGGAGGCTTTAGAGATGAATTGGTTTTGGCTTGACAGCTACAGCAGCAAAAGCTCACTCTACCATCTCACCTTTCTAGGTTTTTCTTTAGAAATTGTGACCCATTATCATCTACAAGAGTACAGAAAAGGATGGATGGGTAAATATGGATCACGTGCACACAGAAGATGGACTGTAGCAGATGCTGTCAGTGTTGTGAAGAAATCCTTTCTAGCCCCCTTTAAACATATGTGAGTATATACTTCCGTTTCTAACATTTTACAACTGTGGTTCTCTCCAGGAGCTTGTCCTGTGGCTTTTGGGTGACTTCCCTGCCTTAGAAGAGTGCCAGCATGCACAGAAATCTTCCTGTCTCTGGAACCCTTGATCCAGTAAGTGACCAGTAAAAGACAAAAGCCTTGCTCCCTGACTTGCAGAAGAACAAATCTACATGCATTTTAAATTAGAGTCCGCACATAGGAGCAAGGCATATTCTCTTGACTTCTTTTCTCCTGAGCTGCTTCTATAATTCCAGCAATGGTTTCTCCCACTACTACTTGTTCAGAAAGTCACTGCAAAAAATTCTTATCTCAGGATCTTATTATAGCAACCAGCCAGAAGAATCTTCCTATTATATATCTATATGGTATTTTTTTAAAAGGACGATATGCAAATCCAAAGTTTATGGATGAAATTTTGGCATAAGAGGTCTGAGAGTTATTGACCTATAAAGTCATGAGATTAAATGAGCACTCACAAGGAGTGGACATACATAAAGAAGAGTCTTGGGCCATAAGAAGCTTCAGGTTTCTTAATAGTCCTCATTACCTCTACTAATTCAACTGAATTTATACCCATTCACTCAGATTTTGTCTCAAGAGGAACCTAGACTGAGGATCTGTGAAAATCCCCCAGGTAGTTCAACTTATTTCTCAATAGTATGCCCTCCTTTACTTCATCAGTGCATCCAGGTTATCCTCTAAAGATATGTGGTCTAAGGGAATAGCTGATTTATAGATCCCTTGTATTAGCAAACCAAGAAGGATTTCCTAGTAGATCAGAACATTAAACACCTGCTCAGGAATGCAAATGCTTCATTTGGCAATGGCTTGGATTCAGCTGAAGGCATTTCCAGTATATTTTACACATCGAAAACATTTTCAGCTTGACCTTGCTAGGAAATACTTTGGAATCTTAAAGGTAAGTCTGGCAAAATATGGAGTGATAAAGTTATCCCGAAGTCAAATGAAGCATGAATTTGATCAAAAGATAGCACTCATTTAAAATGCTGCGATCCACCTTAACACACCATGCAATGCACATCCTCAAAGGTATTCGTTGAAGGAATTGTTTTGACTGCATTATTCATCTTCTTTTATTGTGAAATGAGCTGGGATATTCATACAAGAGAAATCTTAGAAAATAGTATTTTATAGCTATATAACATTTTCATGATAACCTTATAGAAGATATTTCCGGGAAGAAACCAAATGAAAAATTTAGATGAGACCTGTCAAGTTAATATAGTCTGGGGAATATACTAAGAAATTATGAAAGCTCAGTGAAGTATCATTTTGTTAAGGTAGTCACTTTTGAATTTCTTTTCATAAATGAATTTCATTTTATGAGCTGCTTTGTGCACAAACCCAAACCAAAGACTTTATTCAGTAGAACAATTTTGTGAGCGTGAATGGAACCAAGTTTCTTTCTCTGTGACAGTTGCTTTTGAGAAGATTTTCTTGTAATGCACATATTGTTGCTAGCGGAATATAATGATCCCCTATCATAGAAAAAGTGAAAGAAACGTGGGACTTGGCCAGGTTTTAATCTTTAGAAACTTGCGTTTCACGTGTATGCTAAAAGCCGCAATGAAAACTGATAATGAATTAAAGGTTTCAAAATATGTGTGTGTTATGAATGAAGGTTTCTCTCTTCATGTAAGATTTTCCAACAATATCTCCTGTATTGTTTTAAACCCATGTGAGTAACCTATATGTCTTGGATCAACTTTAATATCTCCAAAGCATACTGTCCTTCCTAAGATAAGAAACATTTAAAAAATCACAAAAATATTTGGGTAGCATATGTCTATAATCCCAGCACTTACAAGACTGAATCAAGATATGCAGAGGTCAAGGACAGCCTTAGATACACAGAAAGACTTTATAAAAATAAATAATATAAAACAAGAAAAAGGTGCAGTCTAAGAGTCTAATATTGTTAAGACAAACAAGCATAAGCTTACAAGAACGTTGGAATAACCTCAATAATATAATTGTTATTGAACATTTCAGAGGTTTATTCAGAGGTTAATTGTCAGAACAATTTATTCAGAGGCTAAAAACTAAAAATGTAATTTTTATGTTCACTAACAACTCAGCGTTTATTATGTACTGCGCTGAGAATTTTCATATTTACATCAGGAATACCATGGTTATATTGTACAATTCTAAAATGGCAAATATAATGTTCACAGTCATCCACATTCCCTAAGACAGAATAGAGATTTGAGAACCTTGCTGAACTCTAATTTCATTTCCCATTTCCAAGCCAAATAACTCCTGACCAACCAAACTAAAGAGAACACACTTATTATTGAAATTATTTTCATAGTAGCTCCTTAGCTATTTTGTCACCTTCTTTATAATCTGTTTCTTCCCTTCCAAAGCTTTGTACTGACATTTCCTTACACCTGTTCCCCAACAGCTGACCAGGTTACACATTGAAGTCCTTGTTTAGGTACTGCAATCAAACAAAGATAACCTTTGCTACCCCTCATTCCCTCTGCACTTCCTTGCAGAGCAATGTGTTTGAGATCCCATTTACTATGCTCACTGTTTGAGGTCTAAGGGTCCTCAGGATTGAGAATGTATCCCAGCTTTTGATTTAGTACAGTGAAAGATTTAAAAGAAAATAAGCAGAGAAAAATGTACTTGGTCTCAAGTTCACAGGAACCAGCGGCAAGCTCCCAACAAAAGCAGAACACAGTTCCCCAAGAAATATTTTATCCCTGAAACAGAGGTGACAGTGGCGCCTGTGCAGCTTTATCTTTCAGGGAAAGTCACTAGAGACTCCTGCTCTAGAGTTTTGCCGGGGCTGGTCCTCTGGTCATTCCTTTGCCTCACTCATGCAAATAGTTCAGGCTCCCTGAAAGAAAGCATGTGCTTATGATAAACCACATGGTTTTCAGTTCCAGCCCAATGAACTGGTGAAGTCATGAGTAAGACCGCATACTAACTCTGAAGCCCAAGTGTTCAGATGCCAAAAGCAACCAAACCTTCCAGCAGCCTTTTGAATTTTCATGTCTGTTAACTATTTTGGGCACATGCTGTTGTAGAGTGTATATCTTATATGTTTATAGTGTATATATACACATCTATACAGAGTACGCACATTGTGTACATTCTATGTGTGTGCACATATATTGTACACATATTTTATGCTCAAGTGCACAGTGATATCATAAATTTTCTCTCAATTCTGTCCTTTGAGCTCACTAAAGATCCAGTATACATTAGACCAGACCTAAGGACACAGGGGAAGTTGTGTTATTCTATTACCACATCCTGAAAGAGTCCTGTATCAATGGATAGAGTTTAGCACAAACTAGAAAAAGGTAAAGAAGGCAGCCAGTGTGAGTCACACTAATGCTGGCCTAAAAGCATTTATTATAGTTTAATAGAAAACATTTAAGATAACAGGACTATGCAGTATTTTCTAATGTCTCTCTTAACCTTATCACTATCTAATTTATTCTGGTTTAACTAAAAAAATGCATACATTATAGTCTCAAATTCATTTGTGCAAAGAGAGATGCCTAGGTGATATGATGCTGCCATTGAAGCCTAAATCTTTGGAGCTCCACAGCCAGAGTAGCTGATACTTGCACATGGCTTAACTGTTTTCAAGAAGCTTACACACACACACACACACACACACAAACATACACATGCATGCACGAACAGTATATATATATATTCTTTCTCCCTTTATAAATAAGGCAATAAAGTAAATTCATTAACACTTCTTAGCAGGTGCTCTGCTATCCATGTTCTTTATGACTCCATTATACTGAGTCTTGTACCTTTGAAAACTACAGTAGTTTTACAGAAAATAATCTTGTCAATCTTAAAGGATAAAAGTTTTGTTCCACTTTCGATATTTTCTTCTTTAACACTGAAAATTAAAGAATTCAAATATTTATAGGTTCTGTCATTTCATACCCAGTAGTCTACATGCTCATTGATGAATTTATCAATTAGTAATTCACAAGAGTAGCAAGGACTCAGTAACGTTTTTCGGTTCATGAAAATCTACCAGGGTTTGGTAGTTGAGACTTTTCTGTGTCACCACTAAGGAAACAGAGAAAAGATTTTCATTCATCTCCAAACAGAATGTCAGAGAATCTTTAAGAAGAAGTCAGAAATGGGAAGGCACACGTGGGATTTTATATACTTTCCAAAAGAGTTAGCTAAAAGGCTGAAAACTGTAAACACACTGCACTTCTCAAACAGCAGTTTGGAAAGGATATACTTGAGCTCCTTGATGGTGACAGTTTGGTGTGATAACGGAGCTGCCGGTCTCGGGACTAACAGTAACCTGTTCAGAAAGATGCCACTATTTCAGAGCTCTGGGTGGGCTTTCTCCTATGAGACTTGGATGACAGGCATTTAGAAGATGATATGCTAATATAAAATTAAATGAAGGAATCCTTCAGGTGCTAGTTTTGTTCTGGGGGAGTAAATGTCTTAGGGAGTTTAGGTGATTGCCTCAGGAAACAGCAGAATTTAACAGACTTGAATTTAAGATCCCACCTTCCAAAGTATTCTCAACCAGAAGGGCTCATCCCTTCTCAAATATCTCTGGAGGAACTCTGATTTGAATGTAATTCAAAACGTTTAGTGATGCTCTATCAAATTTTCATTACTGTAACAAATACCAGTGGCAATACTGTTTTCAAGAGAAAAGATTGTCATGGATCACAATTTTGGAGTCTGAAATCAATTACTGGGAACGTCCATTGCTTTTAGATTTCTGGTGGAGCAGGAGGAAGGGGATAACACCATAGTGAGAGAACTGTCTGCTCCAGAAATACCCTTCAAGATCATTCCCCAAACTGTCTACCTATCATTCAACTGCACCGTGGTTTTACTAACTCTCAGAGGATCAACCCACTAACACAGGACTCTTAGTTCTCTCCAGCTACCTCAGCTTGGAGTCCTGCATGTACTGCAAGCAAACATATGAGTGCTTGTGTTCTGGATCAGCTTTCCAAAGATGCTATCCAGGTATCCTAGATAGGTGGTTGTCCTCCATACAGAGAAACGAGCAAAAATGTGTGTTTTCAAGGTCTGGAAGCACCCAGTACGTGTGCACAGTCATCTATCTCTAACGTTTGTGCTTAGGCAACCAGCTGAAGAGAATGGCGACATTCTGGAGCTCCTACTTCTCAGTGAGTAACAGTCACTCGCTTCTGGAAACTAAGAAGAAAACAGAGCTTCTCTAGATGGGAAGCTGGGACTGGCATAAAGCCTAACGTTTGTCACTAATTTCTAGATTCCCCCATGAAAAACGGATTGAGAATTGCTAATGCAGAGTGAATGCTGGGAATGTTGAAGGGCCCTGGCCATCTTGCTCCTGCCAGTGTCTTGGGAAATCAGAGTTTCTATTTTAGAAAATGGCTACCTCCTAAAGCGTCAGTGATCCGTGGGCTGGCGATGTAGAAGAAGCAGCTCATCCTTCCTCAGAGTTTGAAACAGACACTCCTAAATTCTAAAGTTCACGTGCTTCTGTGTTGCATCGAAAGCAACAGAATGAGAGTGAAGAAGAGCAGGAACTTTCAGAGGTTTCCATGAAAACCCTAAACTATACAGTCGGTTTCAGTCATTTCAAAAACAGACAGACCACTGCCAGTGTTTGTAGCTTGCTTCCCAGAAAAGGCTACATAAGTTTGTATTGGCCTGTTTAGCCAGCCTATGCCCAGAGACTTCAGACACATCCAAAACTCTGATTCCAAGCCTGGAAGGGCATTTCTGAAGATGAGGAACTGCAGCAGATTCTCGATGATATCCAGACAAAGCACATCTTCCGGTATTAATGTCCAGACACTGCTCCTGAGACCGCGCAGAACGGCACCGCATTCCAGCCTGGTCAGCCTCACGCAGGAGTGCCATAGCAGAAGACATTTAGGCCACTATTGTAGTGTTTGCTTTTTTGAGATAAAATGTTACTCCGTGGTCCTCAAACTCATGACAAGTCTCCTGCATCAGCCTCCCCCTGTTCTGGAGGTACAGGTGGGAGCCAACACTCATGGCTTGGCTTTTGCAGAAGAAAGGTTAAACCATAGTTATCATGACTTCTTGGTGCAGCCTTGGAAGGGCTGTTACCGTCAAGCTTGCTGCAATCAGAACCCACCGGTGGAAAGATGTGACTATCTCTTACCTTGGTATTTTGGACCCTATGTTATTCTTTGTTCTTGACATTTCAATTTTTAATATAAATATAGTTTGTAGTTTTTAAAACTAAGCTGTTATATCAAACAAGAAAAATAGCCATATATTATATTTTGCTTCCCAAGCACCATATCTGCCCATCACATGGTGCCCTATAGCTGCCAATCACATGGTACCTCATATCTTCCCCTTACATGGCACCCCATATCTGCCCATCACATGGCATCCCATATCTGCCCATCACATGGTACCCCACATCTGCCTATTACATGGTACCCCATATCTGTTCATCACATGGCGCCCCATATTAAAGAACAGTTCATTAATTCTTTTCATATTAGTAAAAATTTTAGGATATTTGTACAGATTCATAATAATTTTCTGTCTTGGACTTAAAGTCGGCCTATGGAGTATTTTGATTTGTATATATTGACTCTGTAACCAAAATGTCAAACTAAAATTTTTATGAAACTGATTTCTAAAAGTTATCTAGATAAAAATGTATATGTCTCAGTGAGGTTGACACTAAATCCTGACATTTTAAATCCACGGGAACAGTACCATGATTGCTAATAGCTGTGATTTGAGTGTGTGTTGTCCCTACGGTGTTTGAAGTGGAGGGACAAGGAGCCACAGATCCCAGTTCAACTCTGAAAGTAGAAAATTACCTTCTGTATCGACAGCAAAGTAGAAAATAACATAGCTGATGGCATGAAAGTATGATGTTTCCAGAAATAAAAGTATGAAATAGCTGAAATCATTAGCAAATCGTAGTTGAGCGTTTCTCATACATAACAACTATAGGCTAAACGTTATCAATATTCATTGAACTCGTGAAACGTAGAAATCAATAAACAAGAACGTGGAGAGCTTTCACCTACTTTTGATATGTTACTTGATCGACTTGCAGATCGCCCTGGGGACTTTTCATTCTGAAAAATAAAATCAGAAATACTGATTAAAGGAAAGCGTAGGCCAACTTTTCATCACCACAGGGAGACAACACAGCATCACGTAGGTTTACGAGTGTCTCTGTGTCTGAAAGACAGACACACAAAGAGCTTATGCAAAATGACTTTTATCAGATGGCATTTCTCTAGTATATAGCAGTACATTGTTAATATATTTCAATTAACTTCAAAGTTGCAGTTAAACTAGCAATATTTGTTTACATGAAATTATTCTTTCTACAAAAGTCTCCACTATGTATTCTCTTTGCAAATTAGACAATGGAAGTATAGCCCATTGTTTTGCTTTTGTTTTAGCAACCAGAAAATGAGTAAATTCTAGTTTCCCAAGCAAATAAATACCCTGTGCTAGGAGTGTGGTTAGAACCTTCACCTTGTGTTCTTGAGAAACGCATTTTATTGGTCTTTTCTGTCATTTTGCATGCTTAGAAACACTTGCTCTTTAAAATTTAAAATGCTCTAAGTTATGTCTTAAGATTTAAAACTTAGAAATGCCTTAAAAATCTATACCCTGCTCTTGCCTCTTAAACAATTTGTAGTTTAGAAGAGATGGTGCACCAAAAGTGCTTTTGAAGGGCATTTTTTATACCATGAAATTTTAAAGTAAAAAGTGACCCTAAGGAGTCCAGCCTCCTAGTATGAAGGCAGGCAATTCTTCCCCAGGAAACTAAAGACTTGGGTCCAAGTCAGGGCTGACACTGAACTTCTGTCTGCTGTTGTCTGTTTGCTATTTCTATTTTTCTAATTACCTGTCGGAGGATAAATGAGTAGAAAACCAGAGTTTACGGACATGATGTAGTGTGCACACAGTACTCAATTTAATGCTATCTCAGGACCTCACAGCATCTGTGTTACCCACAGAAGAACAAACCAACCAAAAGTTCTGCATAGATGGGGGAGGTGCTCTCCAGGCCCCAAGACATACGAATTTAGCAGCTGATTGTTACAGGAGGAGGGAGAATTGTTCTATTTGAGGTTATGGCCACTGGTCGGCTTTCCAGCACCAGTGGATGGCCCCAGGCAAATGCAGTATCCCTTAAATTTCCTATAGAGACTTGTGGCGGCAGATGTGCTGTGGTGGAGAAACAGGCTACAGGCATTGCAAACTGTTGCTGTGTTCTACACAGATCATGTGACAACCATCTCCTGTAAGCACTGATGTCACCGAGGAGCATGTTATTACAGACTGAGACGAGTCACGAAGATGTGATTAGTCACACCTAATAACAGCCTGGGATCCAGCCTGAGATGAATGTGCTTGCTGTCCACATTAGCTGCCTGTGTTTCCCTGATTAGCTCTTCTGGTGATGGAGAATGGCACTTTGCTCCTGACAGCTCAAGTCTTCTCCCAGACACTAGTTATCAAAATCAATCCATCTTCCTCTCTCAATGAAATTCAGAGTTTTGACACATTATTGTGTGAAGCAGAGGAAAATAAACCATACAAAATAATAGGTTTTTGGGGAATGCTCGTAGTAGTGATAGTGGTTATTTTCCTTGTCCATTTTTCATTCATGTGGCATTTGAGAGTGCGGTTAAGGCGTGGTAAATGTACTGATGCACCATGAACCAAGAAGAATTGAAAATGCAATGTAACATGTGTCCTTAACTATTCAAACTAAATAAGCCTTGGTGCTAGTTTGAAATAAAACAGGGAGTGTCAATTCAGTTTCCAATGGAGAGCAGTTCACCATAGGGATATGTATTTACTGTGCCAATAGCCTCTGCTCAAGAAAAGGAGGCATCCAGCTGACAGTTTTGTACCTCAGAGAGCTGTTTAATATGAAATCTATTGTCCCTATTTTCTCTGAACATAAGGTCAGGCACTGAAAGAAGAAACTGAGCTTAGGAATAGGCTAACCTTTTTCATGATTAAGTTTTCTAGTGTTCTCTGCCAGCTCCTAGAAAAGGCAAACTCATCAGGGAAGTGAATGGGCAAGGCACCGTGGTGGATATTACTGTTGTGTTGGCAGTGACCTAAAATGAAAGAATGCTTTGCCATCAGATGTATGCTGGTATACCGGCATTAGTCTGAGTAGGTGTTTGACACCAGTGGATGTGAATTTCATTGCTATACAATGGGGAAGATGATATCTTCAGGATTGTTATAAGAATAGAATGAGATATAAAGACAAACATTTTTTCATATTCCAAGGTTTTCACAGGTGGAAGAAACACCCAGAAAGGTTCCTACCAATTTATGGTGGCCATGAAGATTATAGGAGTCACAATTTTCCCCCACCAATATCTTGGTTTCTCTGTATTTTAATGTTTGGATGGATTATGTTCTGGCATGTAAAATTGAAGAAATACAAACAACTTGGTAGCCAATAAGTGTGCTCTTCCCTGGGAAAACTTCGTAGTCCCAGTTGTCTATAATTCTTTGATAGAATTTGTACCTCACAGGCTTCCCCCATCTGCTTTACCACATCTGTTGTTCTTGTTCAGCTCACGTTTATGTGGTCATGTTGATGAGAGTTTAGGGGGGTAGCTGCTGGCATTACCAGGAGGCACAATCTCACAGCAAAGTCCCCAGTTCTCGGACTCTTCCAATCTTTCCGCCCCCTCTTCTGCAATGTTGCCTTACCAAATGAACACCTCTAAAATGTACATATGGTAGCATTTTACAGACTGATAAGGCTATATTTATGAATATATGTGTATATAAATATATGCATGGAACAATAGTTAATGAAAAAAGCATGAATTTGAAAGAGAACAAGGAGAGGTGTATGGCAGGGTTTGGAGGCCGGAAAAATGAAGGGAGAAATGACGTATTTATAATCTCAAAAATAAGAGAAAAAAGTGAAATTTTATTTACCCAGTGTGGTAAGGGATATTGATTTCTTGCTTTGGAATGAAAGCACCAGAGGAACTTGCTATCCTGAAAAAACTTCCAGAGAAATCTCTCCAGTTTGTTGCTAATTAATTGGGTGGCTTGTTCCATTACTGTTGAATGACATAGTCTTTTTTGGACTAGCAGATACGGTTGTCATTCCTCACTCCGATCAGGTTATGTACTTTGTGTTAGATCAAATGTAAGTTGTCTCCAACCTAACACATCTCACTGCCACTCAACTTCTAGTGACTTTTAGGCCAGGAGCACTTGGAACCAACAACAGTTTCCGTCTAGTTTCTATGCAAAGTGTAGGATCGTTGAAAAGTAATGTTGGATCTTAATATCATTACCAGCACACAGAGAAAAACTCAGAGTTTCAAGGTCTTATTTTTAAGATTTTTCAAAAAGTATCTAATTTTAGTTGGTCATGAATATATCTGATATTATTAGTTTTGTCATTACTAAATTTTCTTTCAAACTCAATCTTGCTAAGTATGGTAGGATTCGTATATGATGCATATGTATGTGTGTGTCCAAGTGTGTGCTCATCTAAGCGTGTACGTGTTGAAGACAGAGGTGCAGTTTGGGTGTCTTCTCTAAAGCTCTTTACCTTTTATGAGACGGTTCCCCTCATGGAATCTGGGGCTTGCTGTTTTAGCTGCAGAAATCATTTAGGAAACTGCTGGATCTACCTGTCTCTGTTTCTGTCTTCATCCCCAGTGATGCAATTACAGTTAGGTAGCAACAGGCCCAAATTTTTAAATATAAAATGTATTTATTCTATGTACTTTGGATCCCATTCATTCCCTGCCTCATAGCTTCTGCCCTCAACTTGCTTCTGCCCTGCCTTCCCTGCTGAATTAAAAAAAATTCAAGATAAAAAAAATGAAGGAAACAAAATGAGTAAATTAGGGAAGGAATTAAAAATTTTGTCATGAAAGCTGCAATGTGACTCAATAAGTCACACCATATAAACTTTAGCTCATATATCTCTGTTGGCGAGTGTTCATTGCAAAGAGTCATTGGTTCTGTTCGAGGCCTCTGGTCTCCAGTACACTTTAGATGCTGGGCCTTCACTAGGACTCTTCCATTGGTGCCCTGTGTTGAGCTTTGAGTCTGAAGGTCAGGTCCCTTCACATGCTCTAACAGATCATAAATGGAGTGGATGTTGGGGCAGGCCAAGTCATAACCCTGGGTCTGGGCCTGCGCAGACGTAATGTCAGTCTGCCAGATGGGAAATTGGGACATCTCTCCCATGGCCACAATTTCAGGGCTAGCTCACCTCCATCTGAGATAACAATGTTGACTCTATTGTGCTGCCCTGACCAATTATCCTGTTATCCTAAGTGTTGTAACTGGTGGAGGTCAGGGATGGCTGTCCCACTCTTGTGACCACAGAGCCATCTCTCCCACCTGCCTCTGACATTGATGGGTGGAGGGACACTTCCCTCCTGCCCCCATTGCCACAAGACAGATGGGTAATAGGGACAGCTGGCTTAGGTCCAATTCTTTAGGTGAGTGCTAGGGATCCAAACTTAGGCCTTCACGTTTGTACAAGTGCTTTACCCACTATATGCGAAAAGGTCAGAGAGGAGACTTTAGAAATTTTGTTTAAAATGTACATTAGTGCTTATGAGATGGTTCAAAGGCTAAAGGTGCTTCCCACCAAGGCTGAAAATCTGAGGTTTCACATGGTAAGAGAGAAGTCAAACCCACAAGTTTTTTTCTGACCTCCGTGTACACATGCCATGGCAACATAAGCATGCGTCCCAACACACACACACACACACACACACACACACACACACACACACACACACACACACACTGTGGTAGTTTGAAAGAAAATGGTCCCCAAAGGGAATGACACTATTAGGAAGTGTGGCTTTATTGTAGTTGGTGTGGCCTTGTTAGATGAAGTGTGTCATTGTGAGGCCATGCTTTGAGGTCTTACATGCCTAAGCTATGTCCAGTGTGGGACAGTTCACTTCCTGTTGCTCACAGATGGAGATGCAGAACTCTCATCTCCTTCCCCAGCACCAAGTCTGCCTGCGTGCTGCCAAGCATCTCACCATGACGATCCTGGACTACAGCTCTCAAACTGCAAGCCAGCCTCAATTAAATGCTTTCCTTTTAACAGTTGCCATGACTGTGCTGTCTCATCCCAGTGATAGAAACCCTAGCTAAGGTACAGACATAAGTAAATAAATAGATGTGTTTCAAAGGGAAATTTAATGCTGAAGCACAAATAAGGCAGACTGAGTGGCTCTCATGGAGTCAGTGATGTGCTGTTCTTCCTTCCAGCCTCCCCCAAGAGTAACCATCAACAGTGAATGAGAAGAGAAAGAAACAAAGTAAGCTGGAAGGGTATACAAGGAATTTAGTAGTCCTTTTTTACAAAGGTAGCTAAAACTTGTAATAAAATAAACATTTAAGATTGCGACTTGTAGACAAAAATAAATAAAATTAGTCAGAGCTCTGAGACACTCAATAGTGCGTCAAAACTTTTACTGATAGATTCATAAAACCTCTTCCAGCAAAGGAGAAACAGTAAATGTCATTGGGACATTAAAACTTATTTGACCTTAAACATTACAGAAGCTTACAGAACTCTTCATTTGACTTTTATCTAATAAAACTAGAAATACAAATTTAGGAGATTGTTAATCCTGAGATTTGCAAGAGAAAGACTGTTTCCACAATTTCAAACAAATTTGAATAAAGCTTTAATTAGATATCGAACGGGGTGGACTCTGGTCAGGCCCATTCCAGAATTCCCAGGAATGATCACAAATCATGCTTTGCGAGGCTTAAAAAGGCAATACCCATAGTTCCTTGCACTTCCCATCATGATCAATCAAGGGCAGGCACACACCCTGATGTGTTTACTGTCTGTGTTCCTCTCATCTGTATGTGATCAAACACATCTGGTGTAGTTGGTTCAAACAAACTTCGTTTAGAGGAGTCAAAACATGTGGCTTGTTCCCCAAGAAGTACATCTCTCAGCACTCCAGGAAGTTATCATGTCCATGGGCAAGTGGGGCTCACAGGTTAACTTTCACTTTTACAAGATGACAACTCTTTGTTTTTTGTTTGTTCTTTTGAGGCAGGATTTCTCTGTAACTTTGAAACCTATCCTGTAGACCACGCTGACCTAGAACTCACAGAGATCCGCCTGCCTCTGCCTTCCAAGTGGTGGTTTTAAAGGCGTGCACTACTATCGCCCAGCACAAGATGACAACACTTAACTACCTGAAAATTAGTTACATTCATTCAAACAACATTAGGCCCAAAGGAAAGATAACTCTCTGGAACGTAGTTTTATAAATCATCACTTTTTGGGTGGAAATTCCATCCAAAGCTCCCTCCCCTGGGAGTTGCCTCAGTCCAGACTCCACCTCTGAGAAAGCCCACCAAACTATAACTCCTTCCCAGAGATGCTCAAGACCACTCCCACAGGGTATCTAAACTGCCCCCCAACCCGTGTTTTTCCAGTCTTCCTTCCCGTGGTCTCATCTCTGGGGGGCTGGAAGACCACCCGGATGGATTGGTATCCATTAAACCTGGGCTTTTTCTAATTCAGTTTGATTTGGTCTGATTTGGATTATTGCATCGGTGGAGATGCTTATTGAGGCACAGAAAGTTTTCAATCACACATTTGAAAAACATCAAAAACTGTATTCAGATAAAAAATTTGTTATTGTAGGGGCTGTTGACTCAGCAGTTAAGAGTGCATGCTGTTCTTCCAATACCTGAATTAGGTTTCCTGCATCCATATCCCTCAACTCACAAGTCCCTGTAACTTCAGCTCTAGGTAGATTCAAGAACTTCCTCTGGCCTCCACAGACTTCTCCAGACACATGGTATACAAATACATAGACACACACATATATGGATAAAAATGAAATTTACAATTATTGTAAACACTGTCAGTATTCAATGATATGGCAGAAAGGATATAAAAATACAATATAAAATTTTCTGCTGATAAATTTTAGACAGATAGTAGAGATTCTTTCCTTGAGACAAGCACTTTGTAAATAATGAGAGAACAGAAAAGTTTCTCATTCAACATATTAAGGGAGAGAGCAAAGTGTAATAAAGACAAATAGGAACATTAACCATAAAGGAGAAAAGATGAGAAAAACTACAAGATGACTAAGAAAACATCATTCCAACAAATCAGCAAATGGAATGAAGTAAATGATGCTGTCGAAAAATAAAATTCATAGGAACTGATGATGATGAAGAAGAAAAAGTATGAAAAGCCGTTAACCCAGAAAAGCTGAGAAGTTAAGTAAAAGCTTATCCATCCCCAGATAAGAGCATGATGATTGTTCAGCTGAGATATTTTTTGTTTTGGAAGAAAACCAATTTAAATTAGACTTACAGTAATCATGTCAGAGAAGCCTACATTTGCCTGATTGATGTCATTCATCTTTTATAAATGAACTGTCAAACAGTTTGAGACAATACCCACAAAGACATAAAGAAGAGACAAGACAATTGTTCTCTGTTTTCATTTATGAGTACAAAACACAAAAATGTTTTGAGAATATTAACATATATTTAAATGTTATGGTAAATCTTTGATGTATTATCATAATTTCCACAGAATAGGATGAATGGATTCACTCCAAGTATTTTTTTTATCACAGAATGTCAACACGTGTTACCCCAACACATTGAAAGAGACAAAGTTATATAACTAAATGTTGAAAAGATATTTGATACATCATATCAGAAAGCTAATGTAAATTTTAAGTAAAATATTAAAAAGTCTTAAAATTCTAAAGACAATGTTTAAAAAACCAACAGTAAACAAAATCCGTAACAGGGAAATGCTGGAATGCCATGTATGAAACAACTCCTTTCTGTGAGGGAGGCTACTTTTGTTATTATCCAATTTTCTCAGAGTATCTAGGAAACAAAACCAAGAAAATAGAACATTTGGTAGAGAAATTCTGAAAGAGAAGCAAAACCCCAATTTTCTCTTATTGATGGTGTGGTGCTACACCTCAAGTGTCTATAGCTAAAGCAAATTACTGTGGTTAATTAGATCTCAGTGTGGGGTCCAGACACCAGACAATAATACCAGGGCACAATCTAAGTCTCCTAAAATGTACTCTACCCATCCTTGCATGGACAGAATAGTCATAAGACATGTTCCTTCCCAGGGATGTTATCTCTCTATTTTCTGCTTCAGGCGGACTAAAACAAATTCCTCTAAATCAGATGTGGGCAGATCTAGCGATTGTTGCTCCCTTCCCATCACATACACGTGCTGTGTAAGTTCTTCTTGCTCGTTTCTCTTACCCTGATCTTGGTACTGTTGTCACAATCAACAGGAAGTCAAGTGTCAGAGAAGCCAGAGCCAAATTCCAGATGCTGAAGATGCTTGGATAAGTGGGGGAGTATCTTCTGTCAAGTTGGACCACACCCTATCCCATCATCACAAAGAGAAATTATATCTTTACTAACCACAATGACCTTTCATGTCTTCTTCATGGAAATACTACAAAGTCAATAGGGATGGCTTCCCAGTAAATATCCAAAAATGTGATGATTAAAAACCTATTTAATAACAAAAGCGTAAGAGCTTAAGAACATGAACTATAAAATAAAGCTTACCGAGGCTCATAATCACGTTCTGAGCAGATGAGAGCACAGAGCCAGTCTCTGATGGAAAGATAATTTTATAAGATATTAAAAGATTATATTATAGATTGACATAGAAGTATGATGTATTAGAAAAAGTCAGGTTCCTGATGGATTGATGTTTAAAGTATTGGAAACAAGGACATCTGAAATAGGTCTAAACCGTAAGGAGTTTTATGATGAGAAAAAACCAACACAGCTAAGACCGGACCCAAAAGCTATTAAACATTAAGTTGTTTTGTTCCCAGAGAAGCCAGAAGATGGTGCTGGATCCGAGGGTGTTGATGGTACAGGTCAGGGTGGTGGAAACCAAGCCTGGGTCCTCTGCAAGAGCAAGTGCTGTTCATCTCTGAGCTGTCTCCCCCTCCCCCAATACATGAATATTCACACACGAAGAAAAAGGCAAGAGGAGGAAACTCAACAGGAAACCAATCACATGTTAGAATGGAAATACACAGAAATAAGGAATTCTGATTATTGCACACATGAGAACACGATTAGAGCAGCAGCCTCAGGACGATGTCGCCTGAAGAAACACTGTCCTACTGAAGGGAGGCTTTAAAGGAATCATCACTTGCTGGTGAGTAAAGGAATCATTGCAGTCTTATTGGAAAACTACCTGGCAAGATGTGAGATTCAATCTATCACTTTATGCAGTAGCATCACTGGAGAACTTACGTTTTATTTAAATCTCTATTTTAATAGAAGCAGCAATACTCCTGGTAATAGAGGTATGCTAAATGTTAATGTCTCAAAGTTTGAAATCCTCATCATCTCAGACCCTGTTCTGTGACTGAACTCTGGGCGCCTCATCAAGGAAAGCTTGGAAAACTTTTCCAAGCTTTCTAACAAGGGCATTGCGGACAAGGTGCAAGGCTGAAAGGAAATAGTGCTGGGCGTTTCCTCTGGGCATCCTTCCTGCTTCTTGTGCTCCTAAAGCTTGCTCTTGGAAGGGAAAAGTTCCGCGATGGGGTAGGTGCATTTCTCTCCTGCAGCAGTGCCTGAACCCAGTGGGCAGTTCCCCCCCCCCCACTCGCAGAGGCAGACTCCTGGCAGGTTTAGAGATGCCAGCACCTGTCAGCTGGTTTCACTTCTGTGAAAACTCTTCTACTTAGTTAATGAACCTATATTGGAACAACATTTTAATAAAAAGAAATGTATGTGGGAGTGTGTGTGTGCGTGCACGCGAGTGTGTGGCATGTGCACACACGCACTGCATGCTTCGTGTGTGAAATGATAGGGCAGTTTGCAGACATAGCCTCTCACTTTTCCCACTCTGTGTGTTCTAGGGTAGAACTCAGGCTGTTGGGCTTGGCAGCAAGTCCCTTCACATTCAAAGCCATCTCATGGACCCATCAAAAAGTTTTGTTTTTCTCTTCTAATTAACAGAGAGAACAACTTCTGTCTTTGTTTGGGTTTCTATTGCTGTGATAAAACAGTATAACTAAATGCAATTTGGGTAAGAAAGGGTTCATGTCATTTTACAACCTTCAGGTCACAATCCCTGAAGGAACTCAGGGCAGGAACTCGAGGCAGGAACTGAAGCAGAAGCTGTGGAGGGATACATTTTATTGGCTTGATCCTCATGGTCTGATTAGTCGGCTTTCTTTAACAACAGAGGACACACTTGTTCAGGGAAGGTACCACCCACATGAGGCTGGGCCCTCCCAAGTCTATCATCCATCAAGGAAATGCCCCACAGGCTTTGCCCACAGGCTAATCTGGTGAGGGCATTTTCATGACTCTAGCTTAAATCTAGTTGACAAAACAAAACACAAAACCCAATCAGGCCAAATGCTCAACAATAGAGAAATAATTAAATAATTTAGAGTCACTCACTCCCTGGAATATAGTATAGTTTGGGGGAAAGGAAGTGGATAGTTCAGATTACCCAGAGAAAAATCTACTGACAAGTTCTATTGTTAAAATTCTTTCTTTTTCCAAGAATAACATGTAGATATCCATTCCTTTTTATGACCTTTTCCCTGTGAGTCTTTATTTCACCATTTGTCTTCACTTTTTTATCTGAGCATCTGGGTACCAGTAATAACTAAAGGTGTTGTGTGCCCATTTGACTCTCAAGCGTTACTTTCACAGGTATGCCAAGGTCTTCTATACACGTTTTCTGAGCCCTGCCACACTCTGTTGCATCGTGAAGAATCTCATCAGAGGCTACGTGCCTTCAGGATTCCCATCTCATTCTACCCAGGCAAAGTCTCGCTAGAAGGCTAAGAATGTTGGATACTAGTTAACAATAATTAATCACCCTCCTTGGTGAGGCATCACTCTTAGTTACTAATATCTGTAACTTGGGGTCCCAGCATGGTCATGATGCTTTGATCATATAAGGACCCCACATCTGTGTCTTAGGAAATATTCCTTTTCTAGTTCAAGACAGTGGGTGTCAGTCAGTACTGTTTCAGCCAACAGGACTGTGGTATTTTGAATGTAATTGAACCTCATAGAGAGTGGCACTATTAGAAGTGTGGTTCTGTTGTAGCAGGCATGTTGTTGTTGGTAGAAGCCTGTCACTGTGGGTGGGCTTTGAGGTCTCAGAGAAGCTCAGGCCACAGCCAGACTCAGATCACTTGCTGTTGCCTGCAGGATCAAGATGTAGTTCCTTCTCCACTCTCAGCTCCTTCTCCATCTCCATGTCTGCCCGCATGCCATCATGTCCTGCCATGATGATAATGGACTAAACTTCTGAAATTGTGAAACATTCAACGAAATGTTTTCCTTTATAAGAGTTGTTGTGGTCATGGTGTCTCTTCACAGCAACAGCAACCCTAAGACAAGAATACTGTGCTATCATTTATGTTTTCCGTGTGTATTGATATATCCATCTAAACTGACTAGGCTTCTCAAGTTATTTAATTGGGAAAAGACTTCTGTTTCTTTCTAGTTGTAGATGGAGAAAAATCCCACAAATCTTTAGTATTTTTGCTCCCTAATTATTATTATTGATTATTATTATTCCTGCATACTATTTTTAATCAAGTTAATAACTTAGAAAGTGATTTTGAAGATGTGTTCTTCTTTTATTAACTACAGTCTAAAACTACATAAGACACTCTGGTAGTTTTCAAACTTTCAAACCTCTTTTGGTGTAGGAATCGCATTGTTTTCTTCTACAACCTTAGTGGTGGGGATATATTTGTAAAACATATTGAATATTAGACATCAATAATTTAAAGTATGCCACTTGGTGGGATGTTGTCATTAATATTTTTCATCTTTTGTGCTAGTAAAAGCACCTTAATGATCACATATTTCTCAAAGATGGCACGAAAAATTCAGTCTAGTTTGTTTACTAAGTTGTGGAAAAGATTTAAGAAATTCTAAAATCCTAATGGCATATGTATAATATATACATTATCTCTCCAATTTGGTATCAGAAAGTTTGTTTGGGTGGAAAATTAGACAATACATGCTATTACATGTATTACATTAAAGAATTTGTTAATTAAAAAACCCTCATATTTAGAAAAAAGTTGATCTCTATAGATTTTAGTAATTTTTTTCTTTCTGCACTTGTAGAAGAGCCACATCGAAATGGGAATAGGGTGCAACTACTTTGATTCTATTACTGTGAGTAACTTCTACTGTTTTTCTGCTTCATTATGCAACTCTTTTCTGAGTCTTCCCTCTGTCAATAATGCATAAAGAAATAAGATGGAATTTTATACCTGAGAACACACATTCTAGTTTTATTCAAGAGTTTTCTTTTTTTTTCCACATTTAATTTTTTATTATTGCATTATAAATAGTACCATTCCAAATTTCCACCTCCTCCGCTCCTCCCATTTCCCTCCCGCTTCCCCACTCCTCCTCCCCTTTTCCCCTCCAGTCCTAAGAGAGGGCAGGTTACCCTGCCCTGTGGGAAGCCCAAGGCCCTCTCGCCTATTCAAGAGTTTTCTAGTTGAACAAATCAACACACCACCTTAGCTGTGGATGGGAACATAATTCTAGGATTTTCTGGTAGTACCCACATTATTGTTATATAGCAATTTCTACTAAATGAAACATTCTCTCCTGAAAAAAGGAAGGAGGCTCCTTAAGCTTTAAGAGGCAAAGAGAACTTACAAGTCTCAGGAAGTAAACAGAACTTACAAGTCTCTGTTTGGAAACAAAACTAACAAGACATAAGAAGTCAACAACTTACAAGGCTCAGGAAATTCCTGAAATACACAAGATATACAAGGTCCCTCCCCAAAGTTATATAAGCAGTATGGCTTACTGTGCAGAGAAATCTCTCCCACGTGTTAGACTATTGACATGCCTGGAAGCCATGCATAGATAGAAGAGGTAAAAAATGTAAAGTATAGAATTTTTCAGTACAGTACACAAGAAGATGGATATGCGCTGCCATACAGATATTGATGCTTTGGAACAAGGCAGTATTAGGAAAATATGGTTTATCACCAGAAGATTTGTGTATTATATGACTAGTTTGCCGGAAGTTGCCATTGAGGACAAAATTCTTATTTTTATGATGACTTTTTACTTGACAATAGATTGTACAGGACCTTGTAAATTTGATCAGTGTGACTCCATTTAACTAAAACAAAAATGAGAAAACAAAACTAAGTACCTGATGTGTACTTATTTGACTTTAGTATTTATTGTTTATTTGTTTCTGGTCATTATGCTCAATTGTATGACATTAATCTGGTCAGAGTAACTTCAAAACTTTTATTTTTCTTATAATTGATACAGTCTTTCTATGAGTCTAGGACTCCCTCAAACTTTCAGTGATGCTCCAGTCTCAGCTCCCTGGGTGCTGAGATTATAGGTAAGCACCAACAACCTGGTCAAATTATCTCTTTCATAGAGATAAGCATGATTCGTTTTTATGTGTTTCTATATGATAATTAAGATGATAATGATATATTGGAGTCAAATCAGAACTAGGAAATATACAATATGTACAAGTCTACTATTCCTATGTAAAATGAACAGATAATTCACTCACTTTGAAACTGTTGGGTGATCTAGCTGCCCTCACTCCCCCTGACCAACAGCAGAACTTCCTTGCGGTCTGTAATTGACAAGGGGTGTTTGTGATCTTTCTGGCCGGTGGTTTTCCACAGAAGCAGTAGAGGTATAAAAGGCTTTAGTTCAGGGCAAAAATAAAGGTTGCTGTTCTTCCACCTGTAAAGAAGGCTCCATGTCTCAATCCTGGCACCCCCCGCCAGTCTCGGCATGCAGGCTGCGCTAGCGCGCCAGAAACATGTATGAAAACAGCCATTTAGGATAACTGATATGCTTTCTTTACATAAAAGGTAACGGTGTGCTAATCCATTCACTTCTACAATGAAGATGATGTTTTGGTTAATGAGCACATTCAGGATTGGTACACTGAAGACCACTAGGAAATCACCTGTGAGTGGCTGACAGAGTTGGGGAGCAATGCCACCCAAAAGCCCATCAACTAAGAATCAAAAGTGCAAATGACTGCTTAAGTTTAAGTTGGTTACTGAACAACAATAAATCTAATTAGTCCAGATTCAGAAAGCCTTATCTACAGTTGTTCCAAGCAGACAAACTAACACTTGTCACAGAGGTAGTCTGCTAAGAATAACCTTTTAATATTAATAATATATTTACTTATAATGTCACTAAAAACCTTAAATGCTTCAAAGTAATGTAACATTTATTTTACTGAAAGTTTTATGCCCTCCCAAACAGTGCCATCACTGTTCAAATACATAAGCCTACAGGGCCATTTTTTATTCAAACAGCCACATGTACTGCACATTTTAATTACTTCAAAATTTGGTATGCAAATTATTCCTCAATAGGGTTATATAAATAAAATGGATCATAGCACTCTTCTGCTGAAAGACATCTATTGCTTTATGGAATGTTTTGGAATAAGATTTAAAGTTCCTTTTGTGGTTTCTATAGTTCTATGTGATCTCACAACTGTTTCATTCTCTGTTTATAGTTATTCTCTTCACTGTTATCTAGTTACCTTTCTGACACCAAAGACATCAAATGATGTCGTCAGGTCCACTTCCCATTGTAAACCTTCCTGGTAAATAGTCACAGTCTTGCTCCCTCATTTTTTTTTTAATTCTCTAATCAAATGCCACAGTTCAGGTAAAAAAAAAGTCTCAGGTTATACTGCTTGTGAGAGATCTCATGTTCCCATTGTATGTTAATCTTGACCCAACTGTGGCAATCCTCTTATCCTCTGGTCTCATAACTAACTAGTGTTTTTGTCAACAGTTACTCATTGTTGTTGTTCACACTCTCCAGTAGGATAGATACAAGAGCTGTGACAAGGGCAAAGTTTGTCTTGTTCTGTAGCTACACCTGCATCACCTGGGATAGAGTTAATGCATGTTACAAAGTAAGTGTAACCACTACAATTAATTGTCCAGAAAGCACCAGCTAATTTCTCTGTAAGCTGCAATGCTAGAAAAGCTCTATGCACTCTTTGAGACCCCACCCATCCTTCACTTTCTTCTTGTGACTTACTGCAGTGACACATGTGCTTCATAATACTAAACACAGCCGGAGCTGCTACTCCCAATCTAACTCTTCCCAGAGTGCGAAGATTCACAGTGAAATGGGCAGTGATACTTACAACATGTAAAACACAATGCCTGAAAAAGAAGGTATTTTTTAAAAAATTTCAGAGCTATGAAAAAGAAATAATTGGTACATGACACCAAATTATATTACATCCCATAAACACAATAAAAATTCCATAGTACTCATCAAGCATGCTTTTATTCCATTATTGCCATCATGCAGGTATTTTGTACTTTCGTGAGAAAGAAATTGTTTTACCCTAACATAAAGTCTTTCATAAAATACAATTTACTTTATTGTTAGTTTATTTTTTTAACTGTATATCCTATCTTAGCTTTCTTCCTTAGTACACAAACATGAATGATTTGTGATGGTAGTATTTGACATATAAACAAAGGCAACTAACGAGCAGGGAGAAAATATAGATCTGTGTTTAAGCTATTCCCCATGACTTCCTGTTGCTCAGGCACTGAGACAGAGCTGCCTATGTGCCTGAATGATGATAACTGATAAATGCCATGAGACATTCTTAGATGGCACCTGTGACTGTTTGTTCGCAGCCCAGAGCAATGAGGCTGTATCCTAGGGTCCCCAGTTATGTCCTCTGACAGCTGCAGAAATAGGTGCATAGCTTTCAGAGTTTAAGTCTGCAAGCATCTACTACCAATCTAGTTCCAAGCTCTTGGGCACTCAGAGGGTAAAGGATAGATTGTACTGCAAGGGCTTCTCACACATCCATAGATTTCTGCCCAGGTAGAACAAAGGAACCCAGGACTGGTGATTGGTGACAGAAACATACTCTGCTTTGATTCTTGTTTCAGAAATCCCTTGAAGTGACTTGAGTCTGTCTTCATCTTGGCCTGAATTGTTAGCACCAACAGAAGTTTGCTGAACATGTATTTCAATCTGTCCTCATTTCCTTAAAGCAAACATCGTCCTCTTCTGTTGTTAGATGCTTCCGCCAGATGACCAAATCTTTCTGGGGAACATTTATACTATTTAATGAAGCAAAGCTGGGGTGATATAGGTCCACAAGGTGTTTCATTCCTGTCTTATCAGATTAACAGAACATATTGAGTATTGTGGGCTCTTGCATGTTTTTATAGAGCTATTCCATACTATTTTCTCCCAGGCCATATAATGCATGTGTGTTGACGTTTGTGCCCAATAAAAAGCATATTTGAATTGAGGAGAAATATGTTATTAACTACCAGGTATAGTCTTGTTACAGAAAAATGAATCAAATGCCTTTCTATGCCTAGGAAAGGGCTGTGTCTTATTAAAAATGTTTAAAGGGATTGGAAGACCAGAACTGAGCCAGTGATCTGATCCAGACCAGGCTGGAAAAAGCAAACTCTACTGGAACAGGTACAGGGGAGAAACTGCTAAGCAAGTGAGCTAGAGCCAGAGACTGCTGAGGGTCCAGACATGGATCTGGAACCTTCAAGAGAGTAGACCTAAGCCCGGACCCCTGTGGGTCTGGGCATCAGTCTAGGACCCCTGAGAAATTAGGCCTGAGCCAGGACCTCTGCCAGTCTGGGCATGAGTCTGGGACCTCAGAGGGAGTAGGCCTGTGCCAGGTCCTCTGCAGTTCTGGGCACACCCGAACCTGGGAACTCCAAGGGAGTAGACCAGAACCAGAGACCTTTGCAGGACCAACTTCAAGCCAGGGACTTCTGCAGGAGGGAATCCAGACCAGGATTTACAGAAACAGGTCAAAGCCAGTAACCTAGGCCAAAGTAGGCCTGAGACAGCAAACTCCAAGGGAGTGGAGCAAAGCCCAGGAGCACTGAGCTATCTCCAGGAATACAAGTAACCAATGGGGTAACTAGAACTGTGGCACTGACTGTACCACGAGGAACAACCATCTGAGCTTTGTATTCTTTGACACCTAGAAGATTATTCAACAGAATCTCAGACAGTCCCAAACACATCTATTAGAGGAAAAGATGTATAGAAAAGGTAAGAACACACACAACACCACAAAGAGCAACACAACACCAGTAAAACCTAAAGAACCTACAACAGCAAGACTTGAACAACCAAATATAGATGAAGCAGAAGAAATTGACCTAAAAAATAACTTCACGATAATGTTTGAAACTCTTAAAGAGGAAATGAGAAATTCACTCAAAAAGTGGAGAAAAAGACAAACAAAAAATTAGAAGACATCAGCAAATCCCTTAAAGAAAACAAAGAAAAAGCAATCAAACATATGAAAGAAACTATTCAAGACTTGAAAACTGAAATAGAGACAATAAAGAAAACACAAGCTGAGGGAATCAGAAACAGAAATCATGAGAAAACCATCAGTAACCACAAACGCAAGCATGAACAGCAGAATATGAGATATGGAAGAGAAAATCTCAAGTGCTGAAGGTACAATAGAGGAAATAGATTCATTAGTTAAAGTAAATATTAAATCTAACAAAAGCTTATCCCAAAATATCCAGGAAATATGGGACACCATGAAAAGGCCAAACATAAGAATAATAGGTATAGAAGAAGTTTAACTCAAAAGCACAGAAAATATATTTAACAAAACCATAGAAGAAAACCTTCCCAACCTAAAGAAAGATATGCCTATGAAGATACAAGAAGCTTACAGAACACCAAATAGACTGGATCCAAAAAGAAGACCCCTCGCCACATAATAATCAAAACACTAAACATACAAAATAAAGAAAGAATATTAGGAGCTGCAAAAGTAAAAGGCCAAGTAACATATAAAGGTAGACTTATCAGAATTACACCTGACTTCTCATTGGAGACAATGAAAGCCAGAAGGTCATGGTAAAGTGTTATGCAGACATTAAGAGACCACGGATGCCAGCCAGGACTCCTATACCCAGCAAAACTTTCAATCACCATAGAAGGACAAAACAAGATATTCCATGACAAAACTAGATTTAACCAATACCTAACCACAAACCCAGTCCTACACAAAATACTTGAAGGAAAATTTCAACCCAAGGAAGTTGGCTATACCAACAAAACCACAAACAATTGATGATCTCATAGCAGAAAATCCCAAAGAAGGGAAAAATGCACAAATTAACATCACCAACAATGACAACTAAATTAACAGGGGATAGCAATCACTGATCATCAATATCCCTTAATATAAATGGACTCAGCTCACGTATAAAAAGGCCCAGGCTAACAGATTGGATTCTAAAACAGAATCCATCTTTCTTCTGCATATAAGAAACACATCTCAACTGCAAAGACAGACATTGCCTTCAGAGTAAAGGGTTGGGAAAAAATATTCCAATCAAATGGACCTAAGAAACAAGTGGATGTAGCTATCCTAATATCTAGCAAAACAGACTTCAAGCTAAAATAAATCAAAAGAGATAAATAAGGTCATTTCATATTAGTCACAGGAAAAATCCATCAAGAGGAAATCTCAATACTGAACATTTATGCTCCAAATCCAAGGGCAACCTCATTTGTAAAAGAAACACTTCTAAAGCTTAAGTTATACATTAAACCCCACACACTAATAGTGGGAGACTTCAACACTCCACTCTCACCACTGGACAGGTCAGTCAGACAAAAAATGAACAGAGAAATAAGGGAACTAACAGAGGTGATGACTCAAATGGACTTAACAGACATCTATAGAATATTCAATTCAAACAGAAAAGAATATACCTTCTTCTTAGCACCTCATGGAACCTTATTATAAATTGACCACATACTCTACAAAGCAAACCTCAACAAATACAAAAAAAATTGGAATAACCCAATGTACCTTATCAGATCACCATGCTTGCTTTAAAACTAGAATTCAACTGCAATACTAATTCCAGAAAACCCACAAACACATGGAAATTAAACAATGCTCACCTGAAGCATCAATCGGTCAAGGAAGAAATAAAGGAAGATATTAGATATTTCCTAAAATTTAATGAAAATGACCACACAACATATCCAAATTGGTACACAATGAAAGCAGTGTTAAGAGGAAAATTCATAGCACTAAATGCCTATATAAAGAAGCTGGAAAAATCCCATACTAGTGAATTAATGGAACATTTGAAAACTTTAGACAAAAAGAAGCAAACTCACTTAAGAGAACTAGATGGCAGGAAATAATCAAATTGAGAGCTGAAATCAACAAAATAGAAACAAAGAAAACAATACAAAGAGTCAATGAGACAAAGAGCTGGTTCTTTGATAGACAAACCTTTATACAAATTAACCATAAGGCAGAGAGAGAATATCCAAATTAACAAAATCAGAAATGAAAAGGGGGACATAATAACAGACATGGAGGAAATACAGAGAATCATCAGGTCATATTTTGAAAACCTGTACTCCACAAAATTGGAAAACTAAAAGGAAATGGACAATTTTCTGGATAAATATCACTTACCAAAATTAAATCAAGATCAGATAAGCAAATTAAACAGACCCATAACTGCTAAAGAAATAGAAACAGTCATCAAAAGTTTCCCAACCAAAAAAAAAAAAAATAAGCACAGGACCAGATGGTTTCAGCTCAGAATTCTACAAGACTTTCAAAGAAGAACTAATATTAATACTCCTCAAATTATTCTACACAATAGAAACAGAAGGAACATTGACAAACATTTTTTATGAGGCTACAATTACCCTGATACCCAAACCACAGAAAGATATTACTAAGAAAGAGAATTACAGACCATTCTCACTCATGAACATTGATGCAAAAATACTAAATAAAATACTGTCAAATCGAATCCAAGAATACATCAGAACCATCATCCACCATGAGCAAGTCAGCTTCATCCCAAAGATGCAGGGATGGTTCAACATTCAAAAATCTGTCAATGTAATCTACCATATAAACAACCTGAAAAATAAAAAACACATGATAATCTCATTAGATGCTGAAAAGCTTTCGACAAAATACAACATCCCTTCATGATAAAGGTCTTGGAGAGAACAGGAATACAAGGAACTTACCTAAACATAATAAAGGCAATATACAGCAAGCAAACAGCCAACATCAAACTAAATGGAAAGAAACTCCCAGCGATCTCACTGAAATCAGGAACAAGACAAGGTTGTCCACTCTCTCCATATCTATTCAATACAGTTCTTGAGGTCCTAGCTAGAGCAATAAGACACCAAAAGGAGATCAAGGGGATGCAAATCGGAAAAGAAAAAGTCAAATTCTCACTGTTTGCTGATAATATGATAGTTTACATAAGTGATCACAAAAATTCTACCAAGGAACTTCTACAACCCATAAACACTTTCAGTAATGTAGCAGGATACAAGATTAACTAAAAAAAAAATCAATAGCTCCCCTGTACACAGATGTTAAAGGGCTAAGGAAGAAATCAGAGAATCAACACCCTTTACAATAACCAAAAATAGCATAAAATATCTTGGAGTAACTCTAAACAAACAAGTGGAAGACTTGTATGACATGAACTTTAAATCTTTGAAGAAAGAAATTGCAGAAGATACCAGAAAGTGGAAAGATCTCCCATGCACTTGGGTAGACAGAATTAACATAGTAAATGGCAATCTTACCAAAAGCAATTTAAGGATTCAATGCAATGTCCATCAAAATCCCAACAAAATTCTTCACAGATCTCCAAAGAATGGTACTCAACTTCATATGGAAAAGCAAAAAACCCAGGATAGCCAAAACAATCCTGTACAATAAAAGAACTTCTGGAGGCATCACAATCTCTACCTTCAAACTCTACTACGGAGCTACAGTATTGAAAACAGCCTGGTATTGGCATAAGAACAGACAGGAGGACCAATGGAACCGAATAGAAGACCTGGATATTAATCCACACACCTTCAAACACCTGATTTTTGCAAAGAAGCAAAAAATATCAAATGGAAAAAAGAAAGAATATTTAACAAGTGGTGCTGGCATAACTGGATATCAACATGTAGAAGAATGAAAATAGACCCATATCTATCACTATGCACAAAACTCAAGTCCAAATGGATCAAAGACCTCAACATAAAACCAGCCACACTGAACCTTATAGAAGAGAAAGTGGGAAGTACACTAGAATGCATTGGCACAGGAGACCACTTCGTAAATATAACCCCAGCAGCACAGACACTGAGAGAAACAGTTAATAAATGGGACCTCCTGAAACTGAAAAGCTTCTGTAAAGCAAAGGACACAGTCAACAAAACGACAGCCTACAGAATGGGAAAAGATCTTCACTTAACCCCACATTAGACAGAGGTCTGATCTCCAAAATATACAAAGAACTCAAGAAATTGGTCATCAAAAGAACAAATAATTCAATAAAAAAATGGAGCACAGACCTAAATAGAGAACTCTCAACAGAGGAATCTAAAATGGCTGAAAGACACTTAAGGAAATGCTCAACAACCTTAGTCATCAGGGAAATACAAATCAAAACAACTGTGGGATTCCATCTTACACCTATAAGAATGGCCAAGATCAAAAACACTGATGACAACTTATTCTAGAGAGGTTGTGGGGAAAAGGGAACACTTCTGCAGTGTTGGTGGGAATGCAAGCTGGTACAACTCCTATGGATGTCAGTGTGGTGATTTCTCAGATAATTAGGAAACAACCTTCCTCAAGACCCAGTAATACCACTTTTGGGTATATATCCAAAGGATGCTCAATCATGCCACAAGGACATGTGCTCAACTATGTTCATAGCAGCATTGTTTGTCATAGCCAGAACCTGAAAACAACCTAAATGCCCCTTGACCGAAGAATGGATAAGGAAAATGTGGTACATTTACACAATGGAGTACTGCACAGCAGAAAAAAATAACAACATCTTGAATTTTTCAGGAAAATGGATGGAGCTAGAAAACATTATTTTGAGAGAGGTAACCCAAACACAGAGAGACAATTATCATATGTACCCACTCATAAGTGGTTTTTAAACATAAAGCAAAGAAAACCAGCCTATGAATCACAACCTCAAAGAACTTAGACAGCAATGAGGACACTAAGAGAGACTTGCATAGATCTAATCTACATGGGAAGTAGAAAAAGACAAGATCTCCTGAGTAAATTGGGAGCATGAGGACCTTGGAGGAAGGTTGATGGGGGGAGGGTAGAAGGGGGCAAGGAGGGAGCAGAGAAAAATGTGGAGCTCAATAAAAATCAATTAAAGATGTTTTAAGGAATGTTCTCTGCTACATGGTGTGAGATCTCAGAGACAACAGTCCTCACAAATGCTAATCAGAACAATATTTGCGTGTTCTGTCCAGGACTTCTGATGCATAAAAATATTTCTCTGTCAGAACACAAAAAACATCTCGAGTAAATGATAAGAAAACACCAGTTAAGCTGAGAAACTTGGAGGGTGCTTTAAGGTATAACTTGTTCTAAACATGAATCCCTCAAGTTCTCCAGCTTAGTTACTAACCTCTGCATCCCTTTCTGCACTGTTTCTGATCAAGACTGTAGTGCCTCTGAAAACTGTGAGTGTAAAAGGGAAAAAGAAATTCTCAACTCCACAGCTTACAGATCTGGCTGTTCCTTTTGTCAGGCTCACATCTACTGAGTTGGCCACATACCTGGGCAATAGAAGAAGATGTTGGTCATAGAACTGCTGAAGAAATTGAACACCCACATAGAAATACTACGCCAAATAAAATTTTATAATATTTTAGTTTTCTTTTTTTTCTTTCTTTTTGTGTTTTACTTTTTGGATAGAACTGGAGGCCTCCCATATACCAGGCAAGGGCTCTATCTGCAAAGATATTCAAGTCTGGTTTTCATTTTTATAATCTATAAGGTTCATATTTATAAAAAAATATCTCCAAATCTCTGAGTAACTTCACATGCTTTGTATTGGAAAGTGAAAGGATGCTCGGTTCTTACTCCATGTGATGTATTAGTGTCCTCTCATAGAGTCACCACTCACGTAGTTTATAGTCCGCTGCTGTGCAAGGACAGCTGGACAAATCCGGAGCTGTAGACGACTTCAATGTCATCATTAAAGAAGCTATTCACAAACTACGCAGGATGATTGTTACATATGAGAAAACCCATTCTGGCGGAAAGGACACGGCCATGCTTGACATTTATGTCAGGGAGACTGGAGCAATCACATTCTGTGGTAAGAGTGGTAGAACAATGATTTCAAATTTCAAAGGCACCCTGTGTCTTTAATGAAAGAAAGAGACACTGAAATGTCACGAACTCAAAATTTCCTTCCTTTAAAAAGTTTTAAAGAACACTATTCAGAATTTAACAACTAAAATAGCATAAAAGATAATCATCTGAAATTTGTTAACGTGACATTCAGAATAAAATCTCAGGAGGGAACACTTTTCTCTCAGGAAATATTTCAACTGTATTTAATCACTTAAACTTCTTTTATGTGTCAATTTCCAGAGTTAATCTTATTTTATAATTTCTTTTTAAAATTAAAGCACGTTTCCTTTAAGGAATGGCAACAACAAATGACCCAGAGCCTCAGAAGATACTATATGGTAAATTTCTTTTCTAGCGTGAACCTTACAATGGAGTGTTGTTCCCTCTGACATGGCAGTCCACACGGAAGTCTGAACACTAAGTAATTGTTAAAAAACATGAAGTGAAAAAAAATAAAAACCTTGTAGCTTACTTTTCCTTGTCACACCCGCTTTCCTGTCATGTACTAATATCCAAATACACAGTGTAAATATGTAATGTACTAATATGTCAATTATGCTTCTCAACAGAGAGACTGCAGACTGAACTTAACTCTTTTCAATGAGACTTGTCGATGACTACATCCAGCTGAGAGAATGCAAACCATGTGAGCTCTTGGTAAGGACAGATGGCCTTGTAAAATCCACCAGTCTCTGCCTATTATCTCTCAGCCCTCGTGAACTTCGTAGGCTCTCACCTAACTGCCCTCAGTGCAGAGAATACATATTATCCATCAGCGGATGGTATGATGCCAGTACAGGTCCTGATTCATAACATCCTTTCAAGCCATACAATCGTCAAAGACTGAAGGCAATCAGAGTTTAGTTACTAGGCAAAAACAGCTTCTCTGAGCCAAGTACAAGACGCAAGATTTATGAGTCAGAGAGAAGAGGTTTTACCTTTAGTGAATCTGTAGCCAGCAAATCAGTACCATGGTGATGTTTCATGCTCCACTTTACCTGGGTGAAATCCAGGTGGATTTATTATAATTATAGTATAAAAATGGAGAGAAAACCAAGTTTAGAGATTCCACATAAAATATAATGGCCAATAAGGATACCTGCCCTTGGTGGCCGGGAGACACTATTCCTCTCTTTCAAGCATCCTTAAAAAGAGAGTGTATTAGAGTAGTCTGCTCTCCCAGTGAACTCCGAGACAGGAAAGCAAGGGATTAGGATTTGGGCCGATTCCCTGGCAGTCAAGCAGATAGAAAGAGGACATAGAAAGCAAGGGAGTAGGATTTGGGCGGATTCTCTGGCAGTCAAGCAGATAGAAAGAGGACATGACCTGGTAATGACGATGGTAAATGGTGGTAGATCCCAAATGGCTGGCTTCTTCCTCACCTTGCTGAACTAATACCAAGGCTGCTATCTTAAAACAAAGGCACTAGGACCCTCTGCTTGACAACTTGTTCATCAACTTCCTGGTCAGACCAGGACTTGTTCATCCCAACCTTGTGGACCTATCAACCTCCATGACTTTTAAAAATTGTCCAACTCTAAAACAAGCTTCTCAAAGGTCATTAGAACCTCCAGTCTTTAATGAGGGACCAGGATTCCACTTTCTCAGCCTACCTCCGCTTTGCATCATCTTTTTCTTTGTGCATCTTGTCTGAATTTCTTCATCCTTGAAAAAAATATAAACCCCTTCTTTACTTGAGAAAGGACAAAAGAAAAATGAAAGTGTGGGCTGCAAACAGAGCTTCTGGTACCAAGATGTTCAGAAATCTAAGATTCATGGAGATCCATGGTCCAGCACAATTCTACTCTAAAATCCCACATTTGAGACAAACTGGTTAATAGAGGACTGAAAAGCTCCAGTGTGGGCACTTCACAAAAAGTCGTTCACCTTATTACTCATAAGCTATGGCGGATACACGGTGACAACCAGAGAAACTATTTCTGTGTTATCTACAATGAAGAGCCCTTCCCGTTGATACAAAACAGCATCTGTCATTATGGGCCTCTCCTCCCTTCCACTCATTTTGCAGACTGATCCAAAGCTGTCTTCTGCTGTCACTTTCTTTGTTATGTGGCTGTGCTATCTGCTCAATCTCCATAAGGCAGATATGACAGAATAAGTACTTCATTAAGGAGAATTACGTAGAAGGCAGAATTTTGAACCTTATCCCAGTACCCATAGTATTGTTTGGCTTATGATTTTATAGTTTACTTGCTTAAGAATGCTAATTGTGTTTGTGTCTGTGTGTGGGTCTTTGTATGAGTACAGAGTAGAGTAGGAAAGAATGTGGGAGCAAGGCACAGAACACTGTAATATGTTTCCCATCAATACTGCTCTTTCCTTGTCCCTCAAGAGAAAGCCCAAATCCTCATTAATTTATTGATTATTCAGTGAGTCTCAAAGGAACTTAAAGATCTATTTTAGTCAGTCACTAAAAAGGAATTACGCTGGCTACTTGGCTGAATTTACGAACCCTTGCAGATTGGTTTGCTTCCTGTGGCTGGAAGAGGTGATGGATTTCCCCAGAAGACAGAGGCATATTTAAACCCTACTTGTGATATATTGTGTGGTGTGATATAGATAAGTTAAATTTTTGACTTAGTTATGCTAAGGATTTAGAAAGTTTTGATGTAAAATTTCTATATATCTGTTTGTACTAAAGTAAATTTGTATTAATTTGGTAAATTTATTCTCATTAATAAAATTAGCAAACTTAACATCACAGTATGCAAGCAACCTGCTCAGTGTAACACAGTTGGCAATATGATGTGTTTTTTTTTTGCTTTGAGTGTTGCAAATGTGTTTCAGATGCAATTATGCCTCATGAGAGGTGTGTCCTTCAGCAGTGTGGGCGAGGAGAGCATCCCTTCTTATGACCCTATGTACTCATCCTTTGGTCTCTGATGTCTCCAGCCAAACTGAAAGACGTGATAGTCACTCTAGATGAATCAAATGATATTTCTGCTTAAAAATATTTTATTTTGTAGTAAAATATATGTAACAAAGCTGTCACGTCAATGTTTTTTAAGCCGTTCCCTCGCATTCTTTCTTCAACTGTACAATATTGTACAAACTTTATCCATCTATTTAATTTACTTCTTTCATGTTTTTATTTTTTATATATCTTACAACATGTATAGTAGATGGGTATAGTAGTGCATGCGGCTTTAATTTTTTTTTAAAGGAAAGGTCCAATTAAGGCTGCATTCACAAGCTTTTACGAATATAGGACCACTGGTTTAGAAAGACTGTTATGAGCACAGACCGAATCCTCCTCCTGAACTGTTTTCCCAGCTTGTACTCACTTTCTCCTCATGCCTCTTGCTAAAGCTTGCAGTGCTCACTGAAGTCAAACAGGCATGGCAGTCAATTAACCAGTACCAAAAGGAATTATCTTTCTGCGGCAGAGAGATTAGGAACTGTCACCTTACATATGAAAAACTGGGACAAAGAGGACAAGCATTCCTGCACCACTTGAATACACCCATCCCTGCATCCCACATAAATTGCCGCGCTTGCTTCCGAAGGCCACAGGAGAATGGCAAGCAGTGCACTGTGGGAAGGGGATTTTGGCACGGGTTCCAGACCATCTTATGTGGAAGGCTCAGCTCACTCCACACAAGGCTCTCTTATATTCCACTCTAACCCCCAACACTCCCATCTTAAAGTAAGTGTATCCCCAGCAAGGGACAAGTAATTTACTGACACTGATGCAGTTGTCACGGGCCAGGGAAGAAAGGCAGTCACAGGCCACGGCCATCTCTCACCTAAGCTTTCCTTCTTCTTCTGTAGCTAAGAGGAGGTTCTGGAAGAAGCTGCGGAAGGTGAGGTGCGAGTTGGAGCCTGGAATGTTCTGTGGCAGACAGGCAGGTAATCCACAACTCTCAAACATTACTCAAAAGCATAGCTCTTGGAAGATACATAAAAGGATCAGTTCTGAATTTCTGATCTAAGATGGCATCTAAAATAAGTTAAGACATTTTCTAGTTGACTTTTTCAGGAACTAGATGTGAGGTGGGTTTTTGTGCATATGGCACAAAATATCATTTTAATACTGACAAAACTATATTGGTTTGAATTTTCGTGATTGAAATTATAAAATTGATATATTATAAATAAACTTTCTGGTTGTAACAGGAACTTGACAGTATGAAGTGAAGTTAAAATAAAAAAAATGAGTGCATTTGGGGATGGAGAGAGGGCTCTTTGGGTAAGAATCTTGCTTCATAAACATAAAGACCTGAGTTTGGGCCTCAACACCAATGTGAAAAGCTGGACTGATCATGGCCACATACAAACACACACACACACACATGAACACACATGAGTAACCCTAGTGCTGTGGAGAAAGACAGGAGAATTGCTAGGGTTTATTAATTCCCTGCCTACCTTGAGATTCAATGAGAAAATCTGTCAAAGGAATGAGGTAGAGAATTATAGACATTGACATCCAACATTCCAACATGACATTCACATGTATGCACAATTACACTCATCTGTACATATGTGTGTATATCACACATACGAACACATGTATTTACAAAGGAAGAGTTTTATATTTTATCAATTAATATAAATTAAACATTTTTAACCCACTAAATGAAGCCTCAATTATAATTACGTTTAGTATAAATAAACACATTTACTTCTTATGTCCCACTCTTTAACAGTACATAACTCTGACATTAATTCACACATTGCTGACTTTAGTAGCTGTCTTCCTGTGTTTATGGAAAATTTGAGCAGTGGTAGATGTGGAACCCAGAGCTGGAGTGAGAGGAGGATTTTGCCTTAAGAGAAAGGGCTTGACTCCATCTATTATCCAGAAGCAGAAATTATTGGGACTTATTTAGAATTTAACATGTTCTTCCCAGACATGTTAAAGAAGAAGCTGGGTTTAGAGTGGTGGAGGATTCCATAGAGTGGGCAGGATCCATTAGAGCAGACTTGGGGCCTCACATCTATGAACATTTTTCCCAGGTGAATCTAGAAAAGTCTCAAATCCTCACAGAAAGTTATGCTGTCTTCCCTGTCCCCTTATAATTTATATAACCTGTGTTGGGTCCCTAGAGTACAGGCCTTTGCACGCCCACTTGGTCTGTTTTGCACTCTTGTGGTTGGTTGTTCCGAAAACAGGAACAAAAACAGGAACAATCTGTTGTTTTAAGCAACGGTGATGAGCTTCCTGCTTTTGCTGGCTTGGTCTCCCCTGCTGAGGGCTATATATACTGCGACAGACAGTGGAATAAAGGCTTGTCTGCAGAACCTGAAGTTGTGCTGTGTGTTAATCCCGACATCCCTTGCTCAGAAGAACTATAGTTGCTGTGCTGGTGCAGCAAATTGGATGTCCCACCGAGATCTGAGAAAAGAAGGGATAGCGGACAGGGTGCTAAGGGTTTTGGGTCATCCGGCACTGCAGCCTTTTGGGTAGCTCATATGAAAGAAAAGCCACGATTAGACTTGATTATTGATGGGAAGTCATTTAATGGGATTTTAGACTCTGGAACTGACATCTCCGTCCTGTCCTTACAATCCTGGCCTAAGAAGTGGCCATTAGAAAGTAGTACTGCCACCCTACAAGGGATAGGTCAAGTAAGTCCCAAGAAGAGTGCAAAATATTAAAATGGCAGGATAATGAAAGCCATGAGGGTTACTTTCAGCCATATGTCTTCCCAGGACTCCCTGTTAATCTCTGGGGAAGAGATGTCCTGAGTGAGATGGGGGCTGTCTTGACCACTCAGCCCACACCACCACCACCAGCGGCCCAAATTATGCAGCAACTGGGATGGAGACCAGGGCAGGGGCTGGGAAAAAATCTGCAGGACAGGTTGCAGCCTGTGACACCAGATGAACAAATTACCAGACTGCTGAGAGACTGAAGCAGTCTAGGCCATTTTTAGTTAGCGTCACTGTTCCCAAGCCTGCCCCAATTCCTATAATTTGGAAACCTGACGATCCAGTTTGGGTGGAGCGGTGGCCCTTGACTCAAGAGAAATTGCATGCTGCTCATGCCTTGGTCCAAGATCAGCTGCAGGCTGAGCATATTGTCCCCTCCACTTCCCCTTGGAATATACCCATGTTTGTTGTAAGAAAGAAATCAGGAAAATGGAGACTATTACAGAACCTCCGGGCTGTCAATGAGATGATGCAGCCTATTGGTCCTCTCCATCGAGGGTAGTCACCCCATGCTATGAAGCTATATTACAATTACTTTGGAAAGCTAAGGAGGTTGCCGCCCAGACATTTGGGAAGTACCCTGACAAGGTTATAACACCTTATACTAAAGACCAGCTAGCACATTTATAGCAGCACCATGAGTGGACCCTTTTTCTCACCTCCTTTTCCGGAAGTTTTGATTCTCATTATCCTCAGCATCCATTAATGGCGCTATTCAAAAATCATCCTGTTATAGTCCCCCGAGTGATTAGAGGATCTCCCATACCCTCAGCGCGTACTGTCTTTACAGATGCTTCCCCTACAGGTAATGCAGCAGTGGTTTCTGAAGGAAAAGTATGGAAGCGTCCTGTGGGGGGATGTATCAGCCCAAGCTGTGGAGGTAACAGCCTGCCTCCTTGCACTCCAGCTCATCCCTGTGGAACCTATAAATTTGTATACTGATAGTGTGTATATGGCCCACATCTTTAAGCCATTGGAGACATCTGCATATATATCACCTACCTCTAAGGTCCATCATTTACTCAGCTGCGTTCAGCATTTGATTTGGCAGCCTACTGAGCCTTTGTTTGTAGGACATATCCACAGTCATACCCGGCTGCCTGGGCCATTGTCAGCAGGTAATGATTTAGCTGATAAACATACACATGTTTGCTTTACTACTGACAGTGCCCAAGAAATACATGATAAATTTCACCTTAATGTGCACTCTCTTCAGCATCATACTCAATGCACGCGAGAAGTAGCACAAACTGTTACATCTTCTTGTCCTTAGTGTGCTCCTTTCCTAAGCAGCCCCAATTTAGGAGTTAACCCACGAGGGTTATGACTAAATCAATTATGGCAGATGGATGTTACACACCTGCCCGCCGCAGGGAAACTTAAGTTTGTCCATGTATCAGTAGACACCTTTTCAGGAGTAATTTTCACATCCTTGTATTCGGGAGAACGAGCAAAAGATGCCATTGCACACTGCCTATCTGCTTTTGCCTATATGGGCAAACCTGATGTTATTAAGACAGATAATGGCCCAGCATGTATCAGCAAAAAAATTTTATCCTTTTGTTCATCCTATGAAATTTCCCATAAAACAGACATCCCATATAACCCCATGGGTCAAGCAATTGTGGAAAGAGCCAATCAGACCCTCAAGAAATATTTTCAAAAAATAAAAAGGGGGGAGTGCATATTCTCCCCAGCAACTCAATTATCCACCATTCTCTTTATTTTGAATTTTTTGACTGTGGATGTTGAAGGGTGCTAGCCTATGGAGCGCCGTACACAAGTTAGGGCTCAGAGACTAGGATGGGTTCGTTGGAAAGATCTGCAAACAGGAAGATGGATGGAACCAACCCCCTTGTTGGCAAAGGTGAGGGGGGCTGTATGTGTTTTGCCTCCAGGAGTTGATAAACCAATTTGAGTGCCAGAGCGGTGCGAACGGCCGGTGACCCAGGATGAAGACCACGACACTCCTTCTGCTTCAGGTGATGACTCTGGTAACAACAGCAGAATCATGGGTGATGTGGAGTCTGGTGAGAAACCCCCCACTTTTAATGCCAGTTAGTAAAAATAGCCCCCCTTTCCATAACTTTTTGCTAGCAACATAACAGTGGGAACAGCTTCTGCCCGAGTTGATCCAGAACAGGGAAACATTACAGCTGCCTTTCCATTAACGGAGGCTCTTTGTTTTATTAAACTTAGTAACCTGTCATTGGTGAAGGAGTCCTCCTTTCATCATGGATGTTTATTATTGCATAATGCTTCTATTAATCATACTCATAGTAGGGTGATAGGATTTAGAAAAATACTGCATCCCATCCTGAAAGAGGATTTGACCTATGGTCCCAAAGTCTGCTCCTTGGTGTTGGGATGCTGATAGAGATTTTAATATCCACTCCACAGTTATGTGGGGAGAATGTATCACTCAAGAGCCTGATTTGTTAAAAGGTAGGAAAGACATGTGGTGGTATGGCCATAGGCCTGCGATGAAAAATTCCACCTTTCCAGGGTATGAGTAATTGTTTTCAATGCCACTGCCAGTTTTAACCAAACAGATCTTTTTGAAACCTCTTTAAAGATAAATTATACTGCTGGATACAATATGACTATTCGATCTTCTGCTTGCATTCTTGCCCCATTTTTCTTTGTGTTGTGGAGTGGCACTTGGGGGGGGGCGATATTCTTAATTGTTCTTCCAGGATCTGCAAGCTGCGGTTCTGATGGAGCTCTGGTAGTTCAGGTGCCTGCTGTGATTCCTCTGCCGGTGCTGGTGTCTCAGGAACGTCCAGGGATCATTCTTTATCAACGACGGCGAGACTTTGGGATAACAGCTGCAATTGTTGCTGCTATTGCTGTCACTGCCACTGTGGCTATGGTTGCTGGAGTTGTCATTTCACAGTCAACTGTGACTGTGGAGACTGTGCTGTCTGGGGAGAAGGGCAGGGCCCTGCGGACATGGAGTGCTCAGGACTCTCATATTGGATTTGGACTTTTGAATTTGGATTGATGGACTGCACTTTTGCAGGAGCGGGTGGATTCCCTTTTGCTCCTGCAGTGGGTATCTTGTTCTCATTCTTGTAGTGCAGCTTGCGTTGCACCTGCTGATGTTGTGGGTGCTTCTGATATGGTTAAACAGTTAAATGCATATCTTCAGACAGCTCATCATATTGTTAGTATCAATAGCACCGGTCTCTGCTGTGTCTGTATCCATTCAGTGGAATGCCATGGCCCAGCTTGGGGGCTGGGTCCAGCGATTGTCTGGAATGCTCTCACTTGCACTGATATTGCTATTGGGGTTATCTGTTTTTGGATTCTCTGCCGCTTTATGCAGCAATCCCACGTACGGCACACTGTCACTTGACAACTGTTGTTCAGGCTGCGCCCGAAGTCTGGCTGCAGATGCTGCAGAAGTCATGAGGGATCCCTACAATGAGCAACTGTCCTGGTATAGAGAGCTCACCTAAGACAGGGATTAAGGCCTCTCATAGACAGTTAAGAGCCTCTATCCGGGGGAGTCCTAAGATAGGGGCTCTCATGCTTTTAAAATAAAAAGGGGGAAATTGTTGGGTCCCTAGAGGACAGTCCTTTACACGCCTACTTGATCTGTTTTGCACTCTTGTGGTTGGTTGTTCCGAAAACAGGAACAAAAACAGGAACAATCTGTTGTTTTAAGCAACAGTGATGAGCTTCCTGCTTTTGCTGGCTCGGTCTCCCCTGCTGAGGGCTATATATACTGTGGGAGAAAGTGGAATAAAGGCTTGTCTGCAGAACCTGAAGTTGTGCTGTGTGTTAATCCCGACATCCCTTGCTCAGAAGAACTATAGTTGCCGTGCTGGTGTGCCAACCTGGATCTTGGTAATCAGGATCATTGCTGATGTTTTCTCTCCTTTATGGAAAGAGACAGGGGGCTCATTTCTTGCTTTGTGGTGAAGTTGAGTGAAGAGGACTTGAGTCCTGTATTGAGGCACTTGTCTTCTCCCCATATCTTTCTAGTCACCATGCTCCACTACCTTATTATCCAACTGTCATTTTAATGACGTCTTTGGGGTCATTAATGTAGACATGAGCTCCGTGGGGAACTTTCAGGAGGCATTCTCATTTATTCCATTATTTCTGGTAAGCAATTGCACTACACTAAGAGAAACAGATGGAAAAAAAAACTTGGATTGGATAGCTCAGCTAGTAAAAATTCAGGACTAATAAAGTCAAGGTCAGGACATTGTTCTCTATAGTAATCAGGGAACAATTACAATGGAAAAGAAAAATTTCAGAGGCACAATTAAAGCTGCACCTTGGTCAATGACCTCTGTCATCATGAGACCCAGGTGAGAATGAGAGTAATGATAACCCTGCCCATCAACTAACTCATTAGTCTAAATGATTAGTTAATACCTGTGGGTGCCCCTGACATTCCTGGGAAGAGAGGAAACTGTCAAAGACAGGGGATATACAAGGAGAAATAGGGTTGGGGGCTCTCTCATCTGTGTTAGTAAGAGTGCAAAACTGCAAGGCATGTCGGGTGGTACCCACTGAAGGAGAATCTCTGGAATTCCTCCATGCTATTATTGCTGTCAGTCCTCAGTATTCCTTAGAATAAAAGGAAAACATCCACATAACACAGTGGTGTGTTAGCAGCCACATCTCACTCATGAGCAGGGGTACTGACAGGGTCAGCTCCAGTTCAAGTGGAACTTGGAGAAGATGAAATCTCTGCAAATGGATGGAAATAGAAAACGCTATCCTGAGTGAGGTAACCCAAACCCAGAAAGATGATTATGGTATGTACTCACTCATTAGTGGACCCTAGCTATAAAATAAAGGTCACCAAACACTTAGCTCGCAAGCCCAGAGAAGCTGAATACCTAGGTGAACCCAAGGAAAGCATACACAGAACCTCCTGGAAATTGGAA